>JBBIGA010159198.1:0-17637 GCA_037576975.1 Alestes dentex | reverse complement strand
TTCCACGGAGATCGATCCAGCAGGTGTGCAGCAGTTCCCCTCAGAGAAAACAGAGGATGGAGTTAGTCACAGAAAGCCTGACTGAACAGGTGTGTTTTCAGCCTGGATTTAAAAAAAATTAAAAAATGCTCCCAAAACACTTTATCATTTTAAATTCAGTTTAATACATTACCCTTAAAGAAAATATAAAGGTAAACTCATATCCGTACTGTACAGTTCACACTGAACATTCTTTGGTATGCGCTGTTGTTTTTTTTGGTATAAGCAGGGTAAATACAGTAATACATTAATGTAATTTTTAGTAATAAAAATACAGTAAAATGTATGGGTAATCACCAATAATTTTTACAATTCAATAATTTACTTTTCATCAGGCGGCGCATCTTATTCAGGGGCTTCAGGAGGAGTCATATTGTAGTGACCTGCCGGTTAAAGCGGACACTGGACAGCGACTGCTTCAACAGCCTCTTTTAATTTAATTTACAGTAATAAAAATACAGGGCTTTAAGAAGGACAAAACGAAAAACAAGAAAAACACTGAAGATTTCAGACTGCAGCTTCCATAGGTGCATTAAACGGCAGCAGCCAATCAGCAGAAATAAATAACGTTTTCGGATTGGCTACTTTCAAGTCTCCCGCCTCTGAGTACAGCGATATTTAAACATCCCAAGACTTTGTGTTCTTTGTGTTCTCTGGACAGTACAAAAATCTTTATACCGTTACATTTTATATGGAAATGTAGCTGAATTTACGTTATTAATGTTACAATATAAGTAAATTATATTTTTCTTAATAATTTAGCACTAAAATGCATGAAGAATTATATATTGCCACGAAAAAAGCAAAAAAAATGTGGAGGACATCTGCGCCAACAATTGTTAGTTCGATTCTAAGAAAAAATGAATGAATCAAAAAAACTTTAATTTCATTTTAAACTCAGCTTAATACATTACCCTTAAAATGTAAAGGTAAACCTGTATACGCGCTGGACAGTGTACACTGAACTGCTGTCTCCCACAATTAATTCATGCAAGCATGTTTTCTTTGGTATGCGCTGCCATTTTCTTTGTTATAAGCAGGGTAAATACAGTAATTAAATTTTTTTGGAATAAAAATACAGTAAAATGTACGGGTAATCACCAATAATTTTTTACAGTTCAGTGATTCAGTTCCGTGTTCTTAATGGCGTGCTACAGTGGCATAACTTTTTCCTGCCCGGAGCATATGCAGTAGCTCAACGTTCTCCTGGAGTGTCTTACACTTTCTCTTGTGCTTAGGTGAATTGCCAAAAGGCACATGACATTTGGGCGGCATCTTAGGGCTTTTAGAAGAGCTAAACGAAAATATGAGAACAGGAGGGCAGCAGCCAATAACTGGAAATTTAGCTGAATTTATATTTGGGTTACTATTTATGTTACAAAATCAGTAAGTTAGATTTTTCTTAATAATTTAGAACTAAAATGTGTATAAAAAAAAAACATTGCCTCGAAAAAAGCAAAAAAAAAAAAGTGGAGAATATTTGCAGTTTCTGCGTTATTGTGGGGATTTCCACACACAATTATCCTTTAGGTTCTCAGAAAAAATCTGCATTAGACTGATTCCGCGACTCCTGATCCGCGTGAAAGTGGGGGGTTACTGTACTATCATTCAGTTATATGTATATAGCAAAACGCCCACTCATTCACAGTTCAGTACTCATTCGTGGATTTTTTCTTAGAATCTAACTAATTATTGTTCGTGAAAACTCCCGCAAATTCGCAGAAACTACAGATATCCTCTGCATTTTTTTTTTCTTTTTTCATGGCAATATATAATTATTCATGCATTTCAGTGCTAAATTATTAAGTAACAAATTATTTTGTAACATAAATATTTGCATAAATTCAGCTACATTTCCATATAAAATAAAATTATACATTTTTTGGTACTGTTGAGAGAAAGAAAGCGCGTCTTGGGATGGTGAAATACCCCTGTACTCAGAGGCAGGAGGTTTGAAAGTAGCCAATCCGAGAACATTATTAATTTCTCCTTGCTACTGATTGGCTGCTGCCCTGTGATGTATCATTGACAGCTACAATCCAGAATTCCCAAATAAGAACAGTTTCCCGTGCGGAGCTATCTCGAGTGTTCTCGTGTTTTTTGTTTTGTTCTTCTGAAAGCCCTGTATTTTTATTACTGTAAATTAATTTATTACTGTATCTACCCTGCTTATACAAAAGAAAAATGACAGCGTATACCAAAGCAAACACGCTTGCATGAATTACAGTACAGTAAGTATAGCATTCTAGCACTACGGGAGACAGCAGTTCAGTGTACACAGTAGGGTAATGAGTTTAAAATGAAATAAAAAAATAGGCATATATTTGCGCTTTGTCACTATTCGCGGGTGCTTTTGGAACGGAACCCCTGCGAATGTCAGGGGTTTAGTGTGTATATAGTTGCACTTCAAGACTCCTCTCTATCTCAGGGATTCTGCAGATAAAGTGGTGTTACACACAGGAAAGTATGAAGAACTTATTGTCTGTTCTCATGAGATTGCTGCGAGCACTGCACAGCTTGTTGCGGCCTCCAAGGTTTGTGACTTAGTGTTTTCTATTTCTAACAATGATCTGAATTCATTCTTTCCATCAACCTTCTTTGTTGTTTCTTAGTCTCTGTCCATACTATGATAATTCTTTTGTCTAATACAGGCATATACAACATTTGTGTTATTTATTTGAGAAAAAATGTCTCTCCAGGCTTTACCCCCCACTCCTCATTGAATAAATTGAATTTTCTGTGCTGAACTAAAGATCGCATTGTTTTATTCTTGACAGTATCATAACCATTCTCAACTATAATTAAACTGATATTGGTGGTATAAAAATGCTAATGATCTAATTGATAGAGATTTACAGATATGGCATAAGTACCCTTCTGTTTGCAGGTGAAAGCAGACCGTGGCAGTAAGAAGTTATCCACTCTTCAGCAAGCCTCTCGTCATGTGAATGAGATGGCAGCTAATGTGGTAGCATCAACTAAGACAGGCCAGGAGCAGATTGAAGATAAAGGTAAAAGCCCTCACTGTAAAGTGTACTGTTATGTGTTCATTGTGCGATAGAGGATTCTTCTTTGCCATAAATCACACGTTTCTTCATACATTTCTTTATATAGAATATATAATCAGTTACATATATCATGTTCAAATAAATGATATCGGATTAAGCCGAAACAACCTATTCAACTGCTTATTTTTTTGCGGGTTTATACAGACACTATGGACTTTTCGGGCATGTCTCTGATCAAGTTAAAGAAAGAGGAGATGGAGTCACAGGTACATTTATTGTTTGCTTCACACCAAGCCTGTGGAAATGGCATATATGCAAAGATCTGTGATTACAGTGGATCATATAATCATCCTTCCCTCAGGTGAAAGTCCTGGAGTTTGAGAGCATGCTCGAAAATGAGCGCCTGCGTCTAGGAGAGTTGCGGAAAAAACACTACGAGATAGCAGGAGTTCCTCTGGAACAGCTAGCCCCAGACAATGGGCTACAGGCCCTTTCACCCACTGCCTCCTCCTCCCCAAAACCCTCCAAACCTGCATTAATGAAGAAACCTGCCCTCGCTCAGAAACCCAACATCCCACCAAAAACCATGGTAAAAATTTGTGAATATTTACCTTTGAAAAGTGCCTTCGTTCATTGATATCCTCAACTTCTAGAGTTGCTGTAAAATTCACCAACATTTAAAAGACTAATCTTAAAGACTAATTTAGATAATACAAAAATAATACTACTTCGCAGTAGTGGGAGTGGACATGTTACATAGTAATTACTAAACTGGGAACGACTTTTCTGAGGTTATCCAACCATAATTCAGACAAATAATTTACACATCTGACCTTGCGAGCCAATAATATAGCTTTGTAAAACCATTCTGGGTTTTTGCTAATGAAAACTATCAGTTTGAAATAGAGCAGTTTTCCTCTTTTGAGGCTGAGAGAAATTTGAACAAAACAAAGTGAGAACAATCTAAAAAAAATGTTCAATGATGTGCATAAGTTTAAATGCTTACTTTTCTTGCAGTTCAGATAAGAAGCTCATGGATGAAGATCATAAAATCTGGACCACAAATGAATGAACTACCTGCTTCCTTTTTTTAAATTATCATAAGAAGTGATTCCCTTTTGTGTGAATGTATCTCTTGTTCTGCCATTTGGGACAAATTATTAATCTGCCTTGTTTATTAAGTGTTCCTCAAAGCGGTATGGTAGAAACAACATTTAAATCTAAACTATGGAGTAGTGATGGAGTAATATATTAAGTCACTTTAATATAGTTTTATTTTAAAGTTTTATCAGATATTAAAATATTTTAACATTAATATGTCATTCAAGACAGAAGGCATTGTTTAACAAGGCAAAGAATGTAGTGGTAGATAAAGGCAGACTCTGGGTCAGTAACATAGCTTCAAAAATTTGATCTTACTACAACATGCTTTTTTTGTTGTTGATTTTGTCTGGGTTTGTTTAATATTTTGTTCATTTAGGATTAGTGTATGTAGGGTAGGCGGCATTTATCTTTCCATCTCATTTGTATTATCTGGGATGAGTCTGTTTGGCTGAGTCTTTTCTGTACACCTTTTTAATTGATTATAAATTTACGTTGACCTCCTTAGTTAAGAAGTCTTCCATAAAATCTACATATGTTGCCAAGTATGCCATACACCATACTTGTTTCAGTGATCCATTGTCTCTTGGACTGCTGAATTTAAGCTATGTTTTGACACAAAGTGAGAAGTTTCAAACTGTACCTGATATGAAAAAGTTAGTTTATACTTCTTATTAAGATGCATTTTACTATCTCAGTTACATATAATAAGTTCAGTACACTATTTATTAATGAAAAAGTAGCAGCCTGGCTTTGGTCCTGAAGTGACTGCTATATGCTTATTCACATTAAAAATGTCAGAGTGTTCTGTGTATGATGCTTTAAAAAGAGAGTGAGGAGAGTGTGTTGCCTTCTAAATGTAGACTGATTTTTGAAATTATTTACTAATTTTAAATAGAGCACAAATATTGGATATTTAGCTTTTTTGTAAACCTCTGTAAAAATGTGCCTTGTTCCCAATATTTTCCCCATACATTTTCTGACAATCTATGCTTCTAGCTGTTTTTGTGTTTTTTGGTTCTAAGTTGTTCAGTTCTTGATTTGGTTTGGGAATTGAGGTGTTTCACAATTAGTACTTCAGTTAGCCAGATAGCTTAAGGTAAACAGCTGACGGCTGTTTTTATTGTAAAATCTACATTTATACATTTTCCAGTCAGCTGAGAAATTTGAGGCTGGGGGAAAAACTCCCCTGGTGTGTTGTGTTATTAGTTGTGTTATCAGTCTCATAGCTTTAGAGCACAGGGAACATACTACACTGAGCCCTTTTTGAAGAAATTACATAAAAAAATTTTTTTATGTGTCCGTTCTTAGCTACAGCAATGAAGACGCTCCTTCTCACTCTCGAGTCTTTTTTACAAAATGTTATGTAATATTTTTTCAAAGGTCAAAATGAGAGCATTACAATGGTGGTGGAAGCATATTTACTGACTACTACAAATGTCACTTATCATTGGGTGTTTTGGGTCTTAAAAAGAGTGTCTTACAAAATTGATTTTTTTTTTCATTTTGTCATCATAAAATATCTTGGTTCATATTGGTTACTATTTTATTTATGTTTTGATCATTTCCTTGCACTGTAAATGAATAATAAATGTTTATCATGGGATCTGTTTTCATTGTCTATTATTTGTCTTTCCTAAGTGAGCAGGATCTGATGGAAGAAAAATCTGGAAGAGATAAGCCAGTGACTAAAAGCTGATTAGAAAATGACTTGATTTTGGTCCTGTGAACATAGTAGATAAGGACTTCAATACAATACTTGAATAACTCAGAGTCTAAAGCAGGACTTCGAAAGGCACAGGGATGATGTTGGTGGCTGTAATGAGCATTTCTGGTGGCAACACCACCAGAAATGTTCATTACAAGTGTGGTGGCAAGAATTTCACCGTGCTTCAATGGAATTCAAGACTCAAGATCATAGAGAGGTTAGAAAATCAAACAAAGTTTATGATGTTGCCAGCAACAGAGCGATCCATACTCAGAGCACCAAGTTAGTACATCTGACAGGGATGGCTGCTTACAAACAAGATACATGGGTTTTTATTCTCTCTGTGTCCCAAAAGTCTCCTAAGGGTCGTACTGCCCCCCCGGCCTTGGTTTCCAAGAAGTGACCTTTTCTTACTTCTGCTTTGCTATTTCTGATCCTGCAACATGCATACAAACCGAGGCAGAGAGACAAATTGTACAGACAATATTCGTCCCCAGACGCCTCGTCATATCATTGTCATATCATATATCATAATCATCTAATTATACACAAGATTGGAAAAACCCTAACACCCTGGTTAACTAAAACATCTTCCTCTTACATTCCCTTCTCTTGATTAACGTAACTCGTGTTAAACAATTAAACAAAGAAACGTTAGTACATGAATATATGGTTACACTATGTATTCAAAGGTAATAGTAAAAATCACAAGTAAAACAAAACATATGATCAGATGTAAACCTTAACACACTATATGTGAGAGAACATTTCCATAACAGAATCAACCATGATTTAAAAACACATAAAAAATCAATTCCTGAGAGTCAAAACTGATTACAGTAACAAAAAGAAAGAAAAAAAAATAAAAATCTAAACCCGTATAACTTCTGTCAAATGGCCCTTTACGGACCAGTGACAAGGCACAAATTACTAGTACTTCCCTCACTCACTCTTCAGTCGACTTCACGGGAATATTCTCAGTCAGGATCTATATACACATCATCGGACTCGTCCTCGGATGCACCCTCAGAACGAGAAGTCTGTTCAAACATTACGCAAACACCACCACGTTCTGCCAATATCATATCTAAGGGCCAACTCGGCATCCTGAGTAAAGTTAATGAAACGTTGCTGGTTATAATATATGTAATGAATCCAATACACATTCTTATTAATAGTAACCCACCAAAACAAAGAAGACTCAAATCCGGCAACAATATGATTATGCTCTTTGAACTCATCGGGAACCCCGATTGGGCAGAGCTCGTTTTGTCCTCAAATGATTGGTCATACGATCATTTAATGAAATAATTTGGAATGGGATGAGCAACAAAACAGGAGTGCAGCGGCCAGTCCAATTCGCAGGCAATGTTGATCTCAAATCCCTCGGGTTACACAACCACCACACGTCTAAATGCCTCACGCTCATGTTATGTCCGTTCCATTCCACAGTTTGTCAGCTGTGGACACAGTGTGTTCACAGTCTAACAATCTCCCCAAATACTTAGAGCCTCCCACTTTCTGGGTCCGTGAAACAGAAAAGAAAGGACCCTTGGATGCAACAAAATTACCGTATGGGGCAATACTTCTCTTGCTCCTGGGAAACGTTACTGCTATCTGTCCACACAATCAACCCCATGGCTCATAACCTGAGAAAAGCTTCACCAAGCATACTCTAACTTCTGGATCCTTGGAACCAGGAAAGGGGGTGGGAGTCACCGTTGGTCTACCCCTATGTCTCAGAGTTTTGCTACCCATTTAAGCCGAGTATTATCACCTCTCATCCCAGTTTCCTCTTTAATAATGGAAACAATGTCCAACTTATCTGCTAACTTTACTTGCACCTTATTCCCCTTCAAATCAGCCATAGGTCTATTGGAATCATGCCATAAGGTAGGGAAATAAGTAACTATGGTAATGCTTACCGTCAACTCGTCCCACCAGTCATACCCTGTCATATCAATACCCACAATATATGTTCCAGAATCATACTTCCGAGCTCGTTTAATATGAATCATTATACAAATCTCAAATTCCCCAAACTTCCTACTGAAACGCTGAGACAGATCTGTAATTACCCATCTGTCCCCTGCCGGTGTATCAAAATTGGCATAGTCATGATATTTACTGTGAGCAATAACCTCGCACCATGACCTACACGGAGGCAAACATATGCACTTGGCACATTCATAAGCTGTGGCCATCAGATGCTCTGGCACAGCAAGAGTATCAGTGAACACTGCATCGTACCCGTCGGGAACTCTTACAGCAGCTCACACTGTCACTGTCTGGAAACAAGCTTACTAATGCACACAAAACAATGCTTACTGACCACATTTTATTTATTTGAAAGGGGCTTCTGCTCATACTTTCTGTTGTTGCTGATCCCAGATGTCACACAACCCAAATCGTCCCGAACAGATGAGTTCTTCTTCTCCTCCTTTGCGTCTGGTTTCATCACTTTCTCCAGACCCGGTGCTCTCTTACAGTGCGCTATGTGGATCCAAGCTGCTCGTCCCTCAACGTTCACAGCCGTGGGTGTAACCAGCAGCACCTGAAAAGGTCCACACCAACACTAAGATTTCCAATGTTTTCTCCTAAATTCTCTGTTTGATAGTTCCATTTTCCCTCTCTACTGCTCCCCCACTTTCAGGGTGATACGCGCAGTGTTTATGAAGGTCAATGCCTAAAAATTCGCTCATCCCAAGAAGAGCTTTGTTTACGCATGCTGGTCCATTGTCACTTTTTCCCTTTTGCCGGTGTTAGTTCAATGAAATCCATCATTAAATGCACGAATGGCCCACTTGGTGGCGGATGTGCTCCAATTGTTGCGTCAATACCAGTTCCAGCATTATTCTGCAGACAGATTAAACATCTTTTGCAATAATTTGCTGCCACTACTGCAAAACCCCTCGTGAACCAGTTTTGATTCAACATTCCCCCTTTCGAAACATGATCACGTCCGTGAGTAAGTTTCGCAAAATGAGGAAAAAGAAATGGCTGGGCAGGCAAGGCAAATTTTTTGGGCCCATCCAGCTCCCATTTATAACAGTACAACCTGCACGTCGCCACAATTCCACATCAGGATCGTTCGCAAACGACTGAAAATCTGCTAGAGATGTTGGAATGTCATCCCCTGCCACAGAAACTTTAGGCATGACATGCAACATTTCATTGCTCGCTGCAGCCTTTGCCGGCGCATCAGCACGCACATTACGCAATGACACTGGGTCTCTAGATTTGGTGTGTGCCTGACATTTGCAAATAGCAATTTCACTTGGCAATATAATGCTGTCCAATAACTGATGTATTAAAGGTGCATTCAAAATAGGAGATCCATCGGACTTCAAAAAAGATCTGTTACGCCAAATTGCACCGTAGTCATGCGAGACCCCAAATCCATATCTGCTGTCCGTAAATACCGTTACGGATTTACCTTTTGCCAATTTACATGCTTCTGTCAGTGCCACTAATTCAGCTGCTTGAGCTGAGTAATGTCCTGCCAGCCTTCATGATTGTGAGTTTTTTCTGGAAGCACAATGATTGGTGGAGAAATGTGCCCCTAAAAATGAACTGTAATTAGAAATATGCTTTTAATAAGCATTCAAGCTGCACCTTTGCTAATACGGATCGTAATCGATAAGAAATTATTGATGTCAGTGCCATTATCGATTCTTCTTATCGATCCGATTCCTTATCGATTCTTAAACAGTGTTACAAGATGAGCCTGTTCCCTTAAGAAACTTTGCATTCTGGGTAACTGAGCCTGGGAGGCTGGGAGATGTAGTTATTCAAGGAGTGTTTGGAGTTTTACATTTTACTGTTTGTGAGTGATTCTCGACACTCATATTCTTTTTGGAGACAATAAATGCTCCTGTTCCGAGGGAGGAAAGAACAGACCCTGCTCCCTGCGACTGTCTCATTTTTGGACCCGCTCTGTGGCCGAGAGCAACGAGCCAAAGACGCCTGGCTAGCAGCCGCTAAAGCCGATTTAGAACCAGTATAGATGCATTGAAACAGGTTGGCTTTTTTGTGAATGGACAGCCTATTCCAGAATACAACCTTTTTCAATATTTTTTACAGCTAGACAAAAATAAATTTAGCTGCAAAAGCATTAGACTGGCTTTTTCAGTCAGTTATATTTTTTAGACCTAGCACAATATGGCTAATTGTTGGGGTAGCATCACACAGTAAATAACATCAGTGCAAAAATCTAGTGCTTAACTAGCCAGTATCTTGTGAGGTAAAGCTACACAAAATCTGACTCATCATGCATCACTGCCACACTCTTTGGAGGCATGCCAAATTTCAGGATTTTTCAAATAGAGGACACTGCAGTTTACACAGTTGAATATCTTAACAAAATTTGGTATGGTTATCCTTAGCTATATCCATCCATCCATTTTCTACCCCTTTATCCCGCACTCGGGGTCAGGGGGGGACTGGAGCCTATCCCAGTTGCTACGTGCGAAGGCGGGGTACACCCTGGACAGTCACCAGCACATCGCAGGGCCACATACAGAGACAGACAACCATTCACACCTATGGGCAATTTAGTGTGCTCAACTGGCCTATCCCCAATGTACGCATGTTTTTGGCGGTGGGAGGAAACCGGAGCTCCCGGAGGAAACCCACGCGGTCACGGGGAGAACATGCAAACTCCACACAGAAAGACCCTGCACCCAACCCGGGAGTCGAACCCAGGACCTTCTTGCTGTGAGGCAACAGCGCTAACCCCTGCGCCACCGTACCGCCCCCTTAGCTACATTTGCTCACATTTTCTTCTTCACAAGTTCCATTTGACATTTTAACAATTTGGCTGCCAAGAAATAATCACAATTCAGCAGCCAATACATGCCTGTGCCAGTATCTTGTGATGTAAAATTTCAAACCACAAAAATTCACACCCTGCATTACTTCCATATTCTTTAGACACACCCAAATTTCATGTCATTTCATCCATGGTACTGCTAACCCTAACCCTAACTGACACATTATTTTGCAATTTGGCATGTTTACACTTGGCTACATTTGCTTTCATGTAAGTATCTATTTCAATATTAGTTTTATTTCAAGGGATGTATGTGTTGGAAAGCACTCATCAGAACGTTCTTCAACATAGTTAAGGGCTATTAAAGTATTAAGCAGTGTTTCTTGTAATGTAAGTGGCGACCACTGAGAGGTGCTGTAGTTATATAGGCATGTTAGTCCTTCACTGTAGCTGTTGTTTTTTCTTTTTTTTTTCTTCCTGCGGTGATGTATATGTACAAACAGCGAAAGTAAACGTGGCGTTCTGTTCTGAAAGAAAAGTGCTCTGAGTCTTCATTTAAAAAAACAAACCAACAGGTTATGGGCCCAGAACGCTACAGTGAAGGTGGTTAAAGGCTCATTGAAGAAACTGAGCAATTGTGAGAAAAGAAAAATGAGATCAGAATCCAGGACAGTGGCGATTGTTCCGCTAAACGGATCAAACTATCCTATGTGGAAAGTGCAATGTCAGATGGCATTGATGAGAGACGGACTATGGGATTTGGTAGATGGTACAGAAGTTGCTCCACTATCAGACCAAAGTAAGATGGCAAGTTTCATGGCTAGAAGTGATCGCACACTGGCTACCATCGTGTTGTCTATAGAACCGTCTTTGCTCTATTTAATCGGAGAGCCTGAAAATCCTACTGTTGTGTGGAAAAAGTTATCGAATCAGTTCCAAAAGCGAACTAGGGGCCAATAAGCTAGCACTGAGACGCAAACTTTACTCTTTACAATTAAAAGATGGAGACTCAGCTCAAGAGCACATTAAGGTTATGACAGAAACATTTGCTGCTCTTTCAGTTGTGGGTGATCACATTGAGGAGGAAGATCGTGTAGTACACCTGCTCGCGAGTTTACCAGAGTCATTCAGTGTAATAGTCACAGCGCTTGAAGCAAGTGTGGATGTACCTAAAATGGAGGTTGTCACAGAACGATTGCTGCATGAAGAACGAAAACTGAGAGATCGACATGGTGAAAACAACAATAACGATGCCAAAGCTCTGACTGGAAAGCAGTTTTCAAAAGGAAAAGGACCAAAGTGTCATTACTGCGGAAGATTTGGGCATATCAAACGCAACTGTAGAGATTTCAACAAATGTGCTCAAAGCAAAGATTTCAACAAAGACAGTAAAAAGGTAGGCTATAAACACAAAGCAAATAAGGCTCGGGTGAAGAGACAAGAATGTAGCTTGGATAGTGAGAGTGTTGGATTAATTGTGAGCCATGCAATATCAATAAGTTATGACAAAGGAATGAATAGCTGGACTGTCGATTCTGGAGCTACTTGTCATATGTGTAATGACAAGAATCAGTTTGTTGAGTTTAATACCTTGGAGCCTCCACAAGAAGTTACACTTGGAGATGGTTATTCTGTTGAAGCAACGGGATGTGGCGTTGTGAGGCTAAAGATGACACTACCTAATAATAAGATAAAGGAGTGTAAACTGAAGGATGTGTTGTATGTATCACAACTGTCATACAATTTACTGAGTGTGTCAAAAGCAACACAGTTGGGAAAAAAGGTCAAGTTCACAGAACACAGGTGTTACATCAAAGACGTAAATCAAGAGCTGAATGCTACTGCAACAAAAGAAGGCAGTCTTTATTATGTGAACTGTAGAGAAAGTGATCAGACACATGTAACAGAAAAAGTGAATGTGCATAAAGAGACCAAGCAACAGATCTGGCACCGACGCTATGGTCATCTAGGGATACAAAATCTGAAGAAGCTGCGTAAGGAGTGTCTAGTCAATGGTTTTGACTTTGATGTCTCAAAAGACATAGAGTTCTGTGATTCATGTGCTGAAGGTAAACATCATCACTGTAAATTCACAACTAATGATTGCAAAAGAGATGTTGAACCACTTGGCCTAGTGCACAGTGATGTCTACGGAAAAATGAATGCAAAGTCCTTAAGTGGTGCTCAGTATTTCCTGACGTTCATTGATGAACATACTCACTATGTGTGGGTGTATGTCCTAAAGCAGAAAGGTGAAGTCTTTCAGAAGTTCCTAGAGTGGAAAGCATTGGTAGAAAAATCTACTGGAAGACAGCTGAAAGTCTCACACACAGACAATGGAGGAGAATATACATCGTCTGAGTTTCAGGATTTCCTGAAGAAAGAAGGAATACGACATGAGCTCACAGTGCCCAAAACTCCTGAGCAAAATGGAGTAGCTGAACGAATGAACAAAACACTGATGGAGACAGTGAGATCAATGTTAGCTGATGCAAAGCTACCACAAAAGTTCTGGGCAGAAGCGCTGTCAACAGCTGTGTATTTAAGAAACAGATCTCCAACGAAATCTGTGAAAGGAGTGACTCCCTTTGAAGCCTGGACAGGTGAAAAGCCGAAGGTTGATCATCTGCGCATCTTTGGATGTAGTGTATATGCGCATGTACCCAAAGATGAAAGAAAGAAACTGAATCCCAAAGCAAAGAAGTGTATCTTTTTGGGATATGGAACAGAGACAAAAGGATATAGACTCTATGATTCAAAACTTGCAAAAGTGTTCTTCAGTCGAGATGTGATATTTAATGAATCAGACTATGCATTTGAGAAGGAGTCTGTTGCAAATGAAGGTGGGACTGTGAATCGATATGTGGAATTTGACTGTCAGGAACCTGACAATGAGGAATCACCTGAACAAGAGGTCCAAAGATCAGAAAGAGTAAGAAAACCACCAGATTATTATGGACAATGGGTGACAGTCACTAGTAACCAGATAACTGAACCCAAAACTGTAAAAGATGTCCAAGGCCAAATGGAAGGAAGCTATGGAGAAAGAAATGGAATCACTGTATGCAAACAATGTTTGGAATCTGATAGAACTGCCAAAAGGTCGAAAAGCAGTGGGCAGTAAATGGGTGTTCAAGGTCAAAGTTGATGCTGATGAAACATTTGAACGGCACAAAGCCCGTCTAGTTGCGCAAGGGTTTTCTCAAAAGTTTGGATCAGACTATGATGAGACATTCAACCCAGTGGTCAGATTTGAGTCAATTAGAACAATAATTGCTCTGGCTGTTCAGTATGGACTAAAACTGCATCAAATGGATGTTAAAACAGCTTTCCTAAATGGAGAACTAAAAGAAGAAGTGTACATGCAACAACCTGAAGGTTTTGTTGTCAAAGGAAAGGAGCATCTAGTTTGCAAACTAAATCGAAGCATCTATGGCCTGAAGCAATCACCAAGATGTTGGAACATTGTTCTAGATGAACAGCTGAAGAAAATGGGATTTGTGCAGACCACATACTGCAGCAACAGGTGAGATGTTCATTATTGCTGTGTATGTTGATGACATTCTCCTGGCTGGATGCAGTGATAAACGAATGATAGAGGTGAAGAAAATGCTCGCAAAACACTTTGAGATAAAAGACATGGGCGAGCTTACCCATTTTCTTGGGGTAAAATCATTCAAAAACCAAAAACAGGAGAAATTTGGATGGGTCAGGCAACATATGCAAAAAATGTGCTGGAGAAGTTTGGAACGGAAAATTCAAAGCCAGTAAGCACACCAGTAGACGTCAATACAAAACTTGTCAAACACTCTGATGAAAGTGAAGTAATAGATCCAAAACAATTTCAGTCTGCTGTTGGTAGTCTACTTTACTTGTCAACAAGAACAAGACCAGACATTGCTTACGCAGTGAACAATGTTGCAAGATTTTGTGCTAAACCTACAAAACAACACTGTATCATGAGATACCTAAAGGGCACTTGGACTCTAGGTCTGCTATACAGCAAAGACAAGCCAAAGGAATACATAGGATTTTCTGATGCAGATTGGGCTGGAGACCAAGACGACCGTAAGTCCATGTCAGGATACATGTTCCAAATCAGTGGAGCAGCTGTAGGTTGGAGAAGCAAGAAACAGACATGTGTAGCTCTCTCCACCGCTGAAGCTGAGTACATGGCTTTAGCAAGTGCAGCTCAAGAAGCAGTCTGGATGCAACAACTGATGACAGATCTAAAGGTCAACCAAGCAGGACCAACAGTGATCTTTGAGGACAATCAATCTGCGATCTGTATGGCAAACAATCCTCAATTTCATGGACGCGCCAAACACATTGACATTAAATACCATTTCATTCGGGAGAAAATTGCAGGTGGACTCATAGATTTGCAGTACTGCAACACAGACGACATGGTTGCTGACATGTTCACAAAAGGACTGAGTAAAGAAAAGCTTGTAAAGTTTAGAGAGATGGTTGGAGTGAAACCAGTTCACTGAACATTCTGTTTGCGAGTGAGAAGGAGTGTTGGAAAGCACTCTTTACAGAACGTTCTTCAACATAGTTAGGGGCTATTAAAGTATTAAGCAGTGTTTCTTGTAATGTAAGTGGCGACCACTGAGAGGTGCTGTAGTTATATCGGCATGTTAGTCCTTCACTGTAGCTGTTGTTTTTTCTTTTTTTTTCTTCCTGCGGTGATGTATATGTACAAACAGAGAAAGTAAACGTGGCGTTCTGTTCTGAAAGAAAAGTGCTCTGAGTATTCATTTAAAGAAACAAACCAACAGTATGTGCCTTGAGATTTGATTTGAGATTTCCACTTTGACATGCGAATATAATTATGAATTTTGGATAATCAATTTGTTATAACAGTTTTGTCAGTCAATAGAGAATCTTCTGCACTCCTCTACATGGCCACAAGAAGACTGACAAGATCGAGTCTATTGCACTGTCAATTTTCATTTTTTTAACAACAATTTTCAGTGTATTCTTTCTACTATTATTCAGTTATTTCATTTCATTTCATAATCATAATTATTAATTTCATAATTGTTTTTTATTTTATTTCTATAAAACACATTGAATGACCTTTTGTGTATGATAATATGCTATATAAATAAACAACTTGTGTTTCACTCCTTCTATTTTATACATTTTAAGGTTTTTTGTACAAAATAAAATGTGAATAAGCCTCAAACATTTCAACACGCACACTGATCCGTCAGACCACAAGTATCAAATGTATTTTACTAGGATTTATAGACATCTGGAGAGAGCTCCACCCCTATGAGAGGGACTACACATTTTATTCTGCTCAACATGCAGTATATACAAGAATAGATTACTTCTTTATCAGTACAGCAGATTTAGGGTGCTAGACTACAAGACTGTCAGACCATAATATTGTTTACCTGAACATTACCTGATTTGAATGGTAGGAAAAGAAACACAAATTGGAGGATGAATGTTGGAATTCTTAACAACCCCAAATATGTAGAGACAGTAAAAAAATAAATAACTTTATACAGACAAGAAATTGAAAATGGGGAAGTAGATTTTGTCACTCTTTGGGATGCCATGAAAGCAGTAATGAGGAGAAAAATAATATCTCAAACAACCTATCTTTAGAAGACCAGACTAAAATTATATCAGGAAAAACTTAGGGAACTCAAAACCTTAGAAGTCTATGAATGTCACGAAAGCAATTAATGGAATACTAGGAGCAGAGGTAAAAAAATCAAATGAGATTCTTGAAACAGAAATATTATGAATCCGGACCTAAAGCAACAAAATTAATAGCTAGGAAAATATAGAAGAAACAGATACTCAGCACAATCTGTAAAATTAGAGACCATCAGAATAACAATCTAGAATATGAGCCAACTAAGACAGAAAAGATATTTGAACATTACTATAAGAAACTATATACACAACATGAGTCAGCAGATGAAGTGACTATAAGAAAATTTCTGGTTTCACTTGACCTACTGTACCTGTAATAGGTAAAAAACAAAATGAAATAATAAATTCTCATATCACAGAAGCAGAATTGGAAGACGCGATAACAAGACTAAAAAACAACAAGGCTCCCATAATGCGATGGCTTTCCTTCAGAGTGGTACCAAAGTTTTTTAAAAGAGAGTCAACCCCTCTGTTACTGGCCTCTTTCAACGAAACACTGAAAGAAGGCAAGATCCCCCCCTTCATGGAAGGAGGCCACAATAACAGTAATTCCAAAGGAAGGAAAGAACAAAGAAATCTGCGAAAACTACAGACCCATCTCAATACTGAATTGTGACTACAAAATTTACACATCCATTATAAACAGGCGACCTGAGAAATTCATGAATGAACTAATCGATGGAGACCAAACAGGATTCATCAAGGGACGACAAACCCAGGACAAAATCAGAAGGACACTACATATAATTAAGGGCATACAAAGCAAAGGGCATTGCGCACTGCTACTTAGTTTAGATGCCAAAAAAGCCTTCGATAGTGTTGGTAGGAAGTGTCTACATCTTAGCCTGGAAGAGTTTGGCTTTAATAAAAATTCAGTGGACTGCATCAAAATACTCTATCAGGAACCAAAGGCACAAATTAAAATGAATGGTAGTCTTACAAATGAATTCAAATTAGACAGGGATGTTGTCTTTCCCCTACCCTTTTTGCATTGTTTATAGAAACGCTGGCCCAAGCAATAAGGAACGGAACACAAAGTAGGGCTGTTTGTGATGATGCTCTGATTCATCTAAATAACCCAAATACAAGCTTACCAAAGTTAATGACGTTGCTAAAGTCATATGAGTACTTATCAGGGTACAAATTGTACGTGGCTAAAACTTAGGTGTTACCCTTAAAACAATCCAGCAGGAATATAATTTTAAAATATAGCTGTGAACGGCAATGAGCGGGGTCCAAGCTGTTTGTGCACAGTCGTCTAAACCGCAACACTGAGTTATTGCTGCACAGAGACAACATTTCATATGTTTTTGGTATCTGCAGAATTTGACAGA
>JBBIGA010159166.1:0-17639 GCA_037576975.1 Alestes dentex | reverse complement strand
TATATATATATATATATGTGTGTGTGTGTGTGTGTGTGTGTGTGTGTGTGTGTGTGTGTGTGTGTGTGTGTGTGTAGAAGCAATAAAAGAAACAATTTTGATTTATATTAATACATTGAACAATTAGTTGAACATTGGCTTATTTTAACACATTGCATTTTGCAGCTGATCTTTAAAGCAATAAACTGCATGCCAATGATATTAAAAGGGTCTATATCATATAAAACTAAATTTTGAAAGAGGCACTGAATTTACTCCTCTGTTCAGACACACAAACAAATTCCCAGTCCATCTTGAAATTACACCTTTTATGAACATCACCACAACTATGCTCCTATTCAAAGCTGATTTTAATTATACTTAAAATTAGACATAAGTAAGTAAAAAATTCATAATTAGAACTGTAATATGCACATGTTTTACATTCAGTCATTGGGGGTTCCTCCCTGTCCCCCACCACCTGCAGTTAATGCTCTGTACGTTTTTACACTAAGGCAGTGAGAAGTGAGTTGCCCTGTATATGCAATGGATTGCTACACAAGAGAGACCACAATTTATTTTAATTTTTAATTGATTTATAGCTTAGTCTATGCAGACAATAGGGCACATTTTATATTTTATGTTTCTAGTTTTCCTATATATAATAGGTATTATTAAATCCTATATTAAACAATATTTACTTTCGTTTCCTGTACATACTTTTTTCATTTGACAAACAAAACAGGTCATACCAGTGGTGTCCATATTTTTGCATACAACTATAGAAGTGCAGCACTCATATGTACTGAAATTGCTTCTCAACTTTTTCTGCTGCTTACTTTTATGTTGTTTACACTCTGCATTTTAGTTTGTCTTGGCTGTAGGGTGTGGGAGCCAGTTTCTTTTCTGGGGTCTGATGACTTTATGTTAAGGAGTCAGGGCACTTTCTTTGTGTTTTCATTTTCTTCCCTTCTTACAGGTTATTTCGTTTTCTTGTGGTGGGAGTTTGTTTTGTTTGGCTACGATCCTCCCTGAAGCCTTCTGCTTTCAAAATAAATAGAAGTCCTGTAAGCTAGTATTTTGCTGTAGCTAGTGATATGCATTCAAGCTGTTTTATGCGCGGCCCCTCGACAGGCCATAAAGCATCCGCACTTTTAATCCACACGCAAACATAAAACATCCACATTATTATGCAGCCTTCCTAGAACTAACGGCAATTATTCACATTCTGCTTTGATTGTTCTGATCCTGCACAATTAGGAAAGTGTAAATACAGCGTACGTGTTGCTGGGCACGGCAAAGCCACGGCACCAGTTGTTAAGAGAGCGAGAGAGTGTAGGCTGGACGACTTGAAAGACCCTCTTTAAACGATATTATATATCTCGTGTTAAGAAGGCTGTTAATCATTGTATTATATTGTTCTAGAACACTATCTATGGCTGCTCTTACAGGGTCATCTAGTAGTGCAGTGTTGTGACCGGGCTTTTGGAGTTGAGGGCATCAGGTTCTGTGCTGGTAGACCCTGGAGAGAAAAAGCAAAATAATGTTGGTTGAAGCTCATCATAAATATACTACTGTTAGATCTTTTGTTTATTTAATTATGCTGATGATTCAAGTGTTTTATTTGTCACATGCGGTCGTACTTTCCCCCCATTTGACTGTGCTACATAAAATGAGTGTACATATAAAATGTACATTTTTACTTTATAATGTAACAAATGCTAAAATCTAAAGTATTTTAGCATTTATTTGCTCAATATATAAAATATATACAAACAAGGACAAACAAACAAGGCAAGCCAATAAACCAAATATGTGAACTGTTCTATATATGAAAATTCATTATAAATAGATACATAGAAATTGTCCAAAATGACCTGGAAGAAAATCTTTATGCATTAAGTTCTTTTAAATGCTAGGTATGATTTTTTCCTTCTCCTCAATATACAGTTTTGGAAATACAAGGTTTTGTTTCTCTCAGTGATATGCTTGTATATAATAGGAATACCTCGAGGTAAGTTGTATTTCTGGTGTGGCTTTTGCAAAATAAACATTGGGACAAATCACATTTAATTAAATTAATTTATTTATTTTCTCAGTAAATATTGCATTACAGTGTGCAGATGTGTGTTATCTGTAGAGGATGTGTATTTATTTCCGCAGTTGCCAGCAACTTCCCAACGGTGTTTAGCACAGTTTGATGATTTCCCTGCACACACATTCCTGGTTCAACTCACTTGTTAATTACCAAGGTTAGTAAGTAAGTTTGGAATGGAATTACCAAAATGTGCTGGCCACCAGCCCTGGGGCAGCTGGTGGCCTGGTGATTAGAGTTACCCCTGTGATCAGTAGACCATGGGTTGGAATCCTAGAACTGCGAGTGGCACCACTGAGGTACTCTTGAGCAATATACCTTCCCCACATGTTGCTCCCTGGGAGATGCATCGCTGGCTGCCCACTGCTTCACTTGGTGAATGGGTTAAATGCAGAGAAAGAATTTCACGCTGTTCACACTGTGTGCTGTGGTGCGTTCGCGCATTATAAGGGCCATTTTACATACCTACTTAAAACATCTCTGGTGTAATAAACATTTTTAAGGCCTTTCCTGCATGCCTTTGCCATTATTTTGATCATGCCAACAAACAAAATGACTAGATTTGGCTTGATGGACAAGCGGATTTGACCATTTTCCCACGGCAAGGTGATTTTTGAGGCTGAAAGATGATGAAGCCAGTCTCAAGTACATTGTTCCGGTTTACCTGACCAGGAAAATGATTTTCAAAGCTGCTGCCCCAACTTGCCGTGGGCAGTCAGGCAGTTCTTAATACCAAGCCCTGCCCTGACCTTGAAAGAGCTCTGCACCTGGCTAAAACAGGATCCCTCCTGCTGAGAGGTTCAAGAAGCTTGCTCGCCTTTGATGTGACTGAGTACCACTGAATCTGTAGAGGATCCCATCATGTAAGTCAGGTACATTTAGCAAGAGGACTCTCAGAAATCTCTGCTTTCTCAGCTTTGTTGATTTGCAGAGGAAATCTTGGCAAGACAGAAATAACCAGTGACCTTGTACCCCATTCAAGCCAGCAACTAAATTGGTGGAATTTGTCCAGCAGACACAGAGATCCAGCACATGAGTAATTCCACTGGCTCAAATATCTCTTAATTTCACTTGCTCTGCTCAGCCGAGAATTTCGTCTGGATGACATGTTGGTCAGCAATCACACTATTGTTCTTCTTAAGTTTTATTTTTATTATTATTATTAATTTTATAGCTGGAATTTGTTGTCTCTACTCCTCCTACAGTTCTTCAAATATGGGCAAGGTTCCAGTGTCAAAACATCTGTTTATATAACTTTTTGCATGTTTATACAACTTTTTGATTGGTTGATCAGGGGCCAAGTATTGATGATTTTTTTTTGTTAAATTGGCTCTCTAATGTATGGGAATAGAGTTGGTAGTTGAGTCAGAGAGAGTCTATAATGTCATAGATGCTGCCACAAAGCAGCAAAACACAGAAACAAAAGTAGAGCAGACAGCAGATTCATAAACAGTTTGTTGTGGTTTAATTTCAAATAATCAGCCCGTGAAGGTGTGTTCAACCGTCCTTACCCATAAATGGCTTGGTAAGTGAGTTAGTGCCCTCTCTGTGGTCCAGTGGTAAAGCATTGGGCACAGAATGGCGAGAATCTGAAGCCTGAATACACGTTACAATTTTTAAAAATACAAATACCCAAACATTGGTTTTATGGTAACCGTGCAATCCCATGTTGCATTTTCTTGCAGAATGCATCTAGCTGTGTGTAACATGAGACGCATGTGCGTGTGCACACATTCATAATTGTGGTTGGCCCATAATGAGCTACAGAAAGCTTCAGTAAACCATAGCTGCTCCATAAAGTGTGTGTCATAAAGGGTAGGTTAAAAAGGATGCAGGTCCTTGATTCATACCTATAAAGACACTAAACAAGGGGAGTGCCTATGACTTTCAATGCCTTGCTGCGTGCTAACATTGCTATGCTATCAGCAATGAGCAGGTGACTGTCTTTATCACCAGAGGCTGGGTTATCCAGAAGGTCCCTCGAAGCTTCAGCGGCATCTTAAACGGCAGCGTCAATCTTTAAAGCGGCTTTGGTGGAGTCAGTCTAGTTTGCACCTCTTGCTTCCAGGGACAAGACAAGGACATCACTCTGGCGGCGCTCAGCATGGCGGCAATGATCTTTGTGTGTGTTTGTGTGTGTGTCTATGGCTTTCGTCTACTTTATTTATTTATTTATTAATAGGAGAATGCCTGAGGCAAATGCCTTGTGTGACGCTTGCTTGCTGTGTCCTTCTGTAGAGGTGCAAAGATGTGATCTGCGCTGTCATTGTGATGGATAGCTTTGGTTGACTTCTGACTTTCGTGTCTGTTGAGGAATAAACAGCCATTTGCTGGCATCACCTCGGTCATAATCTGCTGTCTGTAAACATCACCATGATGAAACTGGAATTTTCTTTTATTTGAAGCTCTACTGGAATTCTGAGAGGTTAAGGGAGCTTGCTCACCTTTGCTGTGATTGAGTGTCACTGAAAATGTAGAAACCCCCATCCTTTGACTGCACTTCTATTTCTGTTTCTACTAGAATTTTGAGAATTTGCGATCTGAACAAACTTTTTTATTCAGTGCAATGTTCTCTCATGAACTGAATGGATGCAAAATTTGCCATGCTGGCATGATTGTAATCACATGGATGCCGGTAAAGATGTGTATTTTATGTCACTGTGTGTTGTTTTCAAAGGTGTATGAAATGTGTCAGCATTTGTTAATTAAACTAGGAAAAGCCCACCCTTGTCCCATGCAGACTCTTCCTGTAGTTGCTTTTGTTGCCATCATCCTTTAATGTCAGTCCTTGATTGAAATCACTCATCCTTTTTATGTCTTTATACTGCCCATTGTGTTGAAAAATTCTGTAATTATTTTATCTTTTTTCCTTTTTGATTGATCATGGAAGTGTGGAATGTTTAACAACAACAATTATTGTGGTTATTTTCCATGAGGAAAAGGCTGATATCATGATGATAAAAGCTGATATCATGATATGATATCGTGATATGAAAATGAAATGTCATGAAAGGTTTGCTTTGCTATAGTTATTTCCACATTTATATCTCAAATACACAAATACCTTGGTACAATAGTCTTTCTTTTGCTATTCATTTAATTGTTGCTCATGGTCAAGCATGAAATCAGCCCTAGTTGTTTGTTTACAATAGATTAGCTATTTGTTTCTAAGACTCAGCTCCCCTCCCTTTGTGTGCTGGTCAGGCTGTAGAGGGCAGTCTGCCCTTATTAGTATGGCTGAATGGGAGCTTGCAAGTCACAGCTCGACCTCTTCAGACATGCTGATCAGACGAGCGCTTTGGTCACTCCGGTCTTCTGTGTGTTGCCGTCAGATGCAGATACTCAAGGAGATAATGATGTCTGGCAGCGATGGGACATGAGTGTTGGACACAGTCTCTGAGAGGCAGCCTATCCTCTGATAGTACAAAGAGGAATAATTAGAAAGCATGCTAAAAAAAAAAAAAGAACTTGATGAAGACAGTGTAACTCCTAGAATGTCCTCATGTATGCCTTTTGCTTCAATCCAGTTTGAAATCCAATTCCATCCCGTAGCTCTTCGCCTCAGATTACACACCCGCACTGCGAATACAGCAAAGACATCTGCGGCTGTTACCACGAGACTTAATCTCCCTAAGTGACCTCTGGACTTAATGAATATATCCCTGCCCTTATTTCGCAAACATCCAATTTAGCTCACCATGCTCTTCCCCCAACTGAGGCCAAACTCGCTTTTCTGATTAGCAGCCTGCTGCAGGCCTGAGCATCTGGGGAGGGGAATAGTAGCGTTCTCTGCTAAAATTACACACGTTTGTTTAGCGAGCAGATTGAAAGTATGAAAATGAGCCTCATTTCAGTGAACACATGCTTTTGAGCATTGGGGTCAGTGTAGCATCGGCGGCACACATAGGAAATGAAGATTCTGTGTTTATTTGCTCGCTTCATTTCCATAATGCATGAAAGTGGGGTTTTTTTTCGTTTGTTTTGTGTGTGTGTGTGTGTGTGTGTGTGTGTGTGTGTGTGTGTGTGTGTGTGTGTGTGTGTGGAATAAGATACCCTTCATACAATACATAATCATGTTTACTTGTTTCAGTCACTGCCTCTGCTTGACATGCATGTTAATTTCTTTTCGATAACAGTGGTCTATTGTACTCTGCTACAAAATATCCCAGAGATTTTCTGCCCACTCTGACACATTGTTGCCCTGGCGACATCCTCAATCAAACTATGTTTCCCTGACAGCAACAAAAACAATAGAGAAGATACATCTCCATCACTCTCATGACCCAAGTCATATATAAAGGGCCAGTTAACAACACCTCTAAAATGGAATGCCTCCTATAATCTACTGGAATTAAACATAAAAGGTGGGGTTGTTGCCTATAAGAACATTTTAGTGTTTGGCAAAATTGTCCAGCAAGAGAGAACAATAACTGCGGTTGGTATGAAAGAGTAGTAGAGCTAAGACCTGCCTCTAATCAACAGGCATTAAAATGAGGATTGGTTTTTATAATCCGACAAGGTTTTACCTGCTCTTAACAGATTAAGAGAAGAAAAGTGAAGCGGTGGTCAGGAACCCTGATCCTGGAGATCTGTCTTTCTGCAGAGTCTTGTTCCAAACACAATCATGCGAGCAAAAGTTCTATGGAGTGGGCTGATCTGGGATCATACATGCAGAATGAGAGCAGTTTTATGGAAGTATTTACAGAAAAGATTTGGGTGTATTTGTAGGATTGGTAGTAGCTTAGTGGGTAAAACACTTGTCTATGAACCACAAAGTTGATGACCACAGAGTTGCATGTTCAGACCCCCACTTTCTACCACTGTGTCCTTGAGCAAGACACAGTTGTTTCAGCAGGGCTGTCCGTGTAACTAATTGCATCAGCCAAATGCCCCGTTTACCTAGTGTTTTTAGCATTGTAGCTACAATACTAAACCAATGAAGCAAAATTTGGAGTCCAACCATGTCTTGGCTGATCAGCTACATCTGGGATCAGTGATTTTCACCCCAACATTTTTTTTATTTGTCCCAGTACAACATCAAGAAACTGTATTTTCTTTGCCACTTCCAAACCTTTTTTGAATGTAGTGTTGACTCAGTTTGGCTCAGCTACATTTTATATACAGTGTTGGTAAATACCTCTCAAATAACCATGAAGTGACGGCAACAGGACAATTCTCCCATTAGTCTGAGTGAGCTTCACCAGCTTCTCGGTATCACCCAAATGTTAACAAGCAGTGTCTGACAAATAGACATATTCCCATTCTGCATTTTATAACTGCTGGCTTGATTTTACAAGTTCAGTGTCAGACAGCACTGCAGCTGTGAGCTGTTTATCCTCAGTTTTCCCATGCCTTTGTTTTGAACGTGACATATTGTACCACTGATAGATTAACTTCACAGTGTGTAGAGGGAAAATGTGCCTTGCAGAAACAGGCATGGTGTCTGATTACAAAAGATTGGGGAAAAAAAGCTCTGAAATGTCTCTTTTTTGAATGCATGACAAAAGCACTTAACTAGAACAGCAAGAGATCAATAGCAAAATGCCTCTTGTGCAGTTCACAAGCATCTCCCAAAGCCTGAAATTTACATTCACTGACTAATTAGCAAATAACTTTATGTCTGCATGCAGTTTTTTGGCCTCATGATCCAGTCCGAGTCCTGTTTTTATCAGAAATGGCTAGTACTTAATCAAAGTGAAAGATGAATTCCACTCATTTTCACTTGTTAGAATGCAAACTAAGTTGTTTAGAGTGGTCTGCAGAAAAAAAAAACCTTTTCTTCATAGTGGTGGTAATATGAATCAGGCATTAGGATGTCTACATGGCAAATATAACTTGATAACCATTTTATTTACTATTCAGCATTTCTGTAGTCATATCTATACAGATTTATTTGTTCTTTGACACTAGTTTGCCAAATTATTTTTTAATTTTAATAAATTATCATTTTAGTTTAATTTTTAATGATAAAAATCAATTTTATGCCAAAATCTTATCTAAAAGCTATCAAAAAGCAATATCTTTATGTGAGGGAGCTTTATAAGAGGTATTAAACTCTCCAGACATTTGGTTCCTACCAACAACACTGTGAACAATTCTGACTCACCCTTTCTCTGAAGTGGATGGGAAAAAATGATGGAATTTCCCCTTAATGTAAAGTTAATAAGCATCTTATTGTGTTGGGAATATCTTGTGATTTATTACACTTAATGTGGCCTGTTCTCAGCTTTGAGCACAGTAAACCAGAGGTAAAGTTCTTGTTTTTAACACCAACTGCAATTAAGTGAAAAATGTTGTGGAAGTATGTTACATGGCTTCGGTGACATTTTATTCAGAGCAAGCAGCAAAAATAAACTTGATGCATAATAACTCATTGTAAGAATTACACTGACAAGTCTGCTTCATCTTAATAAAGATCTGATTGAATCTTGAGCAGGTTGGTTGATGTTTTGTTGATGTATTTTGGCCATTTAGGTGATTTTGAGTTCTAGTGTTTATGCAGAAGAACATGGCTGGAGCAACTCCAGTACTTATGGTCTAGGATGAGATTGGGACATTTCAATGTGTTTTCTCCTATATTTTTTTTTATTATTCTTTTTTGTCCTTCCTTTTCAGTCTTTAATAACATACATGAGATGTTTGTAGTTTTAATAATATTTTATACCTGCCACAGCGCTATCGGAAGGTATTATCTCTGCTTACTCTTTCCAGGTTCTAGGGAGATTTGGAAAGGGATAAATCAAGCAGATAAAATTTCACACTTGAACTTCTTGAGGGTGTTGAAATGAACTTGTAGTGAAGAGCCGATGAAGCCATGAAACACAAGAAAACTGGATTAGAAGCATAACAATCATGCTTGGTTCCGCACAGTAGATTAATTCTTGGGTCGGTGGCAGGTTTTCTTTGCCTCACTCATATGACAACCAAACAGCAAAACGTTTGCATAAGCCCAGCAGCTTTGGTTGTGGTGTTATGCATGTTACAGTATGTGCAAACATATAATAAGGTATATGTGCACATGCACAGTCCTTCAGGAGCTGCCTCTAGGATAAATTACAAATTCTAAAGATTGGCCTGTTAAACTATTTCAAATTGGGCAGCGCTACAGGCGTGGATATTAATGCTTCAGTGCGATAGGGGAGTGCTGAGACTAATTGCACATGAATGCTGGCCTTAACCAGATTAGCCACGGCTCGTTCAAGCGCATGAATCACAGTTTTGTTCGTTTTGCTCCCTGTTGTTGGAGCGTGGTTTAACACCAGAGTCTTTCGGAGGTTATCAGAGGATTCATCTTTCTCTCAACCCCCACTCAGCATCATTACACCCCATTCGGTTAACTGTCCCACAGCTGAGCTCATAGGTGTGTGCTGTTTGAAAGCGGATCTTGGAAACGTCTAGATGCTTACACTAGACAAATGCTGAATTTTTTTGTGTCAGATAGCTTGCACTGAATTATTTTATCAATGCGTTAATCATGGCTTTGGACACATAGTCAAAGTTCTTAATAATTACTGCATCGGCAAAATAATTATCAACTGATCATTATTCAGGCATTTACAGCAACAGGGTTTAACAGTGATAAACATCAGAGGTGTTTACTCAATCACATGAGTTGTACTGAGCCTGATTTCCTAATAAAAGGATGAGTTCCACAAATTAAAAGCATAATTATAGTTCTGTATTTTATTTTCATTTATGGAGAGATATTGCAGAAGATTAGTACCTGCAAATCTGTGATCACGTGTTGGAACATAGCCAGAGGTATGTAGGCTTTTTAAAATTATATACAGATTTTATTCAACAGGTTTGGTGTACAAAGCAAACAGGTGTAGTTTTTGAAAAAGCCGCTTTCTCTGAAATTTAGAATGAGTATTTCAGTTTTTTTCTTGATTTAATTGTAGAATAAATTACAACATCCTCTGGGAAATTTCTGACACATCTGGTATCTCTTGATTTTCAGAAGGAATGGGAATGTATAACTGCGGATCAACAACATAGTTATAAAAATCCATGTCATATTTCATGGTGACGTTACCTAGAGGTCACATTCACATCAGTTAAATATGAATAAAACAATTTCATAAGTGTGCCATTTTGAAGATGGCGCATTAGAATCTTGTGATTCTTGTGAACCTTAAAAGGATGAATAAATCTTCAATGAACAGTTCTTTGAAATGTACAGAAATGTTTTAATGTTTAAAGAATCTCTACATAATGTAAAGGTTTTAGGATGAGCCCTTATCTATAAAACCTATACAGTATAGGGCGCTTCTTTAAGCCTTTTGGGTTCTTCACACTCACAAACCTGTCATTCAGGGTGAGAAAACATTCTACAGCTTTTGCTTGCAGATTTGGGCTGTGTTTGAGAAAAGAGTTCCTCTCTCTTTTCCTCTGGGTAGATGCGTAACTGTTCTATGGAGAACCCCCTGCCCCTTGTATCCTGCACTTCTCCCTCTTCTTCTTGCTCTAATCCCACCGAGTGGCAACAGCTGCTGTGGAAAGTCAAAAACCTCCCCCTGCCAGGAAGAGACAATTAGCAGTGCTAATGAGTGAGCCCCTGCCATCACAGGCACTTCTTCTCTCTTCCTCACGACGCCTGCCATTCAGAGAGACAGAGATAAAATGAAATGAATAACTTGGAGGAGCAAAAAGAGAGACAAGAGAAAGAAAAAGAGCCAAGAACCTGTTGTGCTCCTCGAGTTTGTAGTCATTTTAACACCCTCACATTCTCTGCTCTCTCTCTTGCAATAATGGAATCTTTTTTGTCGGTGTGCGCACGCGCGTGTGTGTGTCTGTTGTGGGTTTTTTTCAAGTCAAGTCAAGTAGGTTTTATTTGTCATGTCTGCCATATACACACAGTACATAGTAAAAACGAAACAACATTCCTCCAGGACCATGGTGCAACACAAGAAACAGAACAGAACAGAACACAAGACCACAAGTGCAAAAAGGACAAAGAGCTCAAAAAAGAACACTAGAGCAACAATAACAATTAGACAAGACAAGACAACGCTCAGTACAATTGACAACAGCAACAGTGAGGATAAATACGTATTTGACCGGTACTGTATTTAAGCAGCAGAGATGTGCAAAGTTGCAGAATAGTTACATGAGCAAATGCAGCAATAAATGATTGTGCAGTCTTAGCAGCAATTTGTTGCTAAGGTTAGCATCACGGTCGCTTCGGTACATTAGTTTTGTACATTTTCAGGATGTAAGAATTTAGGTCGATAAATGTGGAAAATAACTCTCGTCCAAGGGTCTCTCATTTCATACATTTTACGACCGGTGAATAAAACTAGGCATCTGCATGCATCGAATCAGAATAAAGTCGGTAGGGCTTGAAAGGAACCACTTTCAGATTTTTTTCTTTTTTTTCAGGGCTTTTCAGTGATGTGGCAAGCACTGAAAAAATATTTGAGGGAAGAAAAACATCACAACATTTTCAACATAAAATCTTAAAAAATATCAACAAATCTTGGCCTTAGAATTGAAAATCTTATCAACCTTGAAAATATGAGTATTGTTACATCCTTACTTGATATCATTGTGTCTGCATACATAATACATTTGAGGCATATTATTATTACAAACACACATTAATACATTTCACATAGATACACACAATTTCTATACTGATTGTCGATTTTATCAGCTCCAATTACCATAACGTTGCACTAGTCCATTCATTTTTGCATCATATTTTAACGCTGTTTACCCCGTTTACCAAAGATCAGGACCCCCACAAGACCACCAGTAAGCAGGTATTGACTCTAATGTGGTAATGGGATGCTGGTATATGTGTGTGTGTGTGTTTGTGTGTGGGTGTGTGTGTGTGTGAGACAACAGAGAGGATAAGAGAGGCACATAAATATATTACACATGGGACTTATGTATACACTGCATAATGTATGTGTACATACATGTGGGTAACTGTGATTATGTGGAATGTATGGTGCTGTGATCAGTGATTCATAGCAAGATCATGGATTACTTAAGCAGGGCTCTTTATGGATCAGTCCACCTGATCGATCGATCTATCTATCTATCTATCTATCTATCTATCTATCTATCTATCTATCTATCTATCTATCTATATATATAAACATTTTACATGAAAGTTATAAATTAAATTAAATTAATTTGCATGTCATTGACTGAAATAAGTAATTGATCCACTACAACACAGCCAGACTTCTGGCTCCCCCAGGCTGGCTGTGTGTCCATGTTGCACACAGATTACAATCAATCTATTAATTACAGATACTCCTGATCTTAACTCGTTATGTGTATAAAGCACACCCGTCCACATAATCAGTTTCTTCCATTCCAACCTCCCCAGCACCATGGGCAAGACCAAAGAGCTGTCAAAGGACGTCAGGAACAAGATTGTAGACCTGCACAAGGCTGGAATGGGGTACAAGACCATCAGCAAGAAGCTTGTTGAGAAGCTGACAGCTGCGATAATTCAGAAATGGAAGAAATAAAAAATGACCATCAATTGCCCTAAGTCTGGAGCTCCATGCAGTATCTTGCCTCATGAGGTGAGGACGATCATGAGAAAGGTGAGGGATCAGTCATGGGAGGAGCTTGTTAATGATCTGAAGGCAGTTGGGACCGCAATCAGTAAGAACACCATTGGTAACACACTACATCATCATGGATTGAAATCTTATAGTGCCCACAAGGTCCCCCTGCTCAAGAAGCCACAGGTATAGCCAATCTTAAGTTTGTCAGTGAACATCTAAATGATTCAGAAAAGGCTTGGGAGAAAGTGCTGTGGTCAGATGAGACCAAAATCGAGCATTGCCCGCTATGTTAGGAGGATGAAAAATGCTGAGTATGACCTGAAGAACACCATCCCCACAGTCAAGCATGGAGGTGGAAACATTATGCTTGGGGATGTTTTTCTTCTAAGGGTACGGGATTACTTCACTGCATCGAGGGGCCAATTGATGGGGCCATGTACTGTACGATCTTGGATGAACCTCCTTCCCTCAGCCAGATCACTGAAGATGGGTTGTGGATCTTCCAGCATGACAATGACCCGAAACATACTGCGAAGGTAGCAAAGGAGTGGCTAAAGAAGAAGCACATTAAAGTCCTGGAGTGGCCTAGCCAGTATCCAGACCTCATAGAAAATTATGGAATATATATATTCCAGGGGCGGACTGGAGCCAGGGGCGGAGTGGAGCCAGGGGCGGACTGGTTATCTGTGAGTCCAGAACGGCTGTCGGTCTACCTTTCTCCTTAACTATCAACAGCAGAGGGCGCTAATACGATAATTTATCAGGTGTAACATCCATAGGTAAAAGCCAACAAACAAGAGTGAATTATTCTTTGGTGGAGGTTGGTCTATAGCTGTTTATTTTGTATTTGAAGCGTGGGGCCGGAACCATTTATAGCTTTTCAAAATCATTCGTTTCGTCCCCCACCTCCCACCCCAACGGATGACGTAGAGATCTGCTAGTGGATGTTTGTACATGTCCAGCTGGTGGGCCCATTTGGGGAAAGTCCAGGACTGTTTTTTAGTCCCAGTCCGCCCCTGAATGGAGCCACTGATTAGTGTGAGCATGTAAAACACATCTTGTGGTCATGCACTATGGCTGTTGGTTCTCATGTTGTCAAGCATTTAAATAAAAGCCTGGGTCAGCCAGGCCATATCAGTAGTAGTAGAAGGTGGTTTTATAGCATGCAAGGTACAGACGTTTTCTCTGCAGTATCCACAGTTAGTCACTGCTCCGGTTGCCAAGCCTTATTTTTGGGTGTATGTTTGAAAATAAGAAAAAATAGAGTACCAGTCAGATGGATACAAAATCACTTTCTTGACAATATCTAACTGAAATTGCACTGTATTGTAAGCAACAAGGTTTATTTAGATTATGATTTTGAATTTGGTCACCTGGTCCAAGTTGGAGTATGAGGCAGTGTCATTGCTGAATGTACTTGCTGTCTCTTAAGGCCCACTCACTCTGCATTTTCTATTTCATTTTTTTTTTTATGAGCAGTAATACATTCAGTGCTGAGAATACAAGTCAGTGAGCATTTATACATCAGACACCCCCAAGAATAATACATTTTACATCAACTTCAGTTGTAGTGAAATTGGTTGAATGCTTGAAATGTTAAAAGTTTTTACCTGAATATCTGTTAAAGGCTTCACACGTCTGTGTTGACTGAAACTGTGAGGGTTTAAATTGTTAGCTTGATGTCAAATGAATGTGGTAAAAGCCATTAGGGTGCTGGTAGAAATTAGCATTATCTTAGTGGTAGACAAATACATGCTTCATAGGCAAACATTCATATTAGGCACTGTTATATCATAATACGCATGGCTAATGCATGTTTATACAATCTGCAGACACTCTTATTCAGAATTGTTACATGAGTAGGTAAATGTAGGAGTCTTGCCCAAGGACTCTTTGTAGTGTGCTTGCCCGCAAGAAGGACCAAATCCCAATCTGCTGCAAAGAGAGCCATGGTGTTACTCGCTACTTTAAACCAACAGTTATAACTACATGATTAAACAAATTAGGTTTAAGGTGTCACTGACAGAGCCCATTGGACAGGTTGCCAGTCCATCGCAGGGCAGACACACAAACACACTCACACATACAGTCACACATAGAGGCAGTTTCCCATCTGCAATTCATCTGATGTACATGTCTTTGGACTGTGGGAGGAAATTCCTGCAGAGCATGCAAACTCCACACAGGAAGGACCTTGGCCACCCTGGCTATGAATTGAACCTATGACCTTCTCACTGTGAGGCAACAGCTCTCATATTTTTTACAAGGACTGCGCCAATTGTCTCAGTTACATTTTTTAAAGTGCCTTTCACAGTCCCAATTCTGTTTCTCAACTGCAATAGGGAAGGCACCAAGCCCTAAAGGATGAAGAAACATGATAAGTGAAAAGATAAGTGTTTCATTTAAATTTAGATCACAGAGAGATTGAGAAAGATGATTCCAAAGTTTGGGGCTCATAGCAATGAAGCGCCTCCGTCCCATAGCGGAAAGTCTTGTGTGAGGGACAGCCAGAAGGATACAAGAAGGCCTGAGAGAACAAGAGGGAGAGTGAGGTATTGGGGAGATAACAGAGGTAGGAGAGCACAAGATTATGCAGGACTTTGAAGGTGTAAAGAAATATTTTGAAACTGATACAGGATTGAAGAGGAAGCCAGTGTAGCTGAAAAAGAATGGTGGTGATGTGAGTGAAGTGCTTGCAGAGTTGTGTATAAACTGAAGCTTTTGTAGAGATCCCGCAAGAATACTAACAAAAAGGAATCTCCAGGAATCAATAGAAGACATGATGAAAGCATGGGCATAAACACAAGACAAGAGCAGAAATGAGCAATCTCACTGTGATGAAGAATGGCAACTTTGGTGAGTGACTTGATTTGTGAATCAAGGTTTAGTGATGAATCACATAGAATACAATGATTTCTGATTACAAAATCAGGCGTAGCAGACACCCTATCAATGGCTGATGGGAAAAATTGGAAGATTTAGATATCAGATGCAGAGGTATTACTGGACACCACCAGCACAGCAGTGAAAGGCCATGGGTACAAATAATCTAACCAAGGGATAAGATGTAAATCAGAAAGAGAAGAGGACCAGGAAGTAATCCCTGAGGTACACCACATATAACAGGTGACAGTGAGTAATTGTATGTACATGTACACATGATGACCTAAACCACTGAAGAGGGATATCACTAAGACTAACAGAAAAAATGCAGGAGGTCAGTACAAACTTGATTAACATTGTCAAAAAATGCACCCAAGTCATGAAGAAAAAGACGAATGCAGAGGGAGCCACTATCAGACAAAAGCAGAACATTAACAACATGTGGTCTCATTGTGGTGTGCTTTGATTCGAAGCCCGACTGAAAAAGGCTCTTGTCATTAGAAAAAGTATGAAGCTGTGTAGCTGTGGCTAAGAAGAAAATTTGCAATAGCTCAAATGAGTCAGTTTATTTTTTAACAAACCATACTGGAATTTTGGGGTATTTCAGAATTATGTTGGCATCAATATGGCAAAAACTTGTACTTGCTAGGACACAGTCAATCAATCATCTTGGTTGTCACCATGCCAACACCAGGAACAGCTACATTTGGTCATGTTAGTTCGAGTGCATGACATTTCAACAACGTTTGATAATGTCTGAAAAATTGTGTTTGATGTGTCAGAAATCTAAGGATATACACATAAAAATTCATTTATTAGAATCGAATTAAACATCACAAAAACCACACTCTGGCCTTCAGGATCGGGCAGCTTGAGGAAGCTCTCAATGACTGTTTTTCACTCTTTCAAAAATGCTGTAATTCTCTCTCTGACAGTCCCTTGGTGGTTGTGTTTGAAACAGCAAACTGCAGCCTCTAGGCTTGAAGACCTACACAACAGCTGATTGCATCAAGGTCTTGTCACTATAACATGACATTATAAAATAATGACTGAGACCTGCACCCTCTGTGTAACATTACTGTTGCAGTGTTCCTTAGGATTATTACATTACAAGGAACCATTGTCAAATATCCTTGGCCTTTGCTTTGCCCCATCAGTGCACTTCACACATTCCCAGAGTTCATGGCCTTTTTTATTACCAGCCTGTCTTGTAGGACTATACTCTTGTGTCTGCACACAAGCAGAAACATGGTCTCTCTTTTTTCACAGTGAAGGACTACAAAGGAGAAATGTAATGTTAGTCGCGAGTGTATTTGGTATTATCCGTGTTCACTGCTTTTTTTTTTTTTATTCTTGTGTACCTGTGAGCTGAACCCTGTTTCTACATAACACACCAGTGCCTGAAATTGAAAGAGCAGCAAGTCTCTGTAATTTCTTAGGATTTCTAAGTATTGATATACATTCCTTTTGAAGGGGTCTTCTGTACAGGGTGTCTGGGTTTCCTGTCATTTCTCTTTAGTTTACATTTTAAAATCCCTACAGAATTCAGAAACCAGAGTAGAACTGTCTTTTCAGTCACACTGGCTAAGATGGACCGGTAGAAAAGTTTGACACAGTCCTTTTCTCCTTTTCGTGGGTTAACCCCAGAACAGTGAATCACAAAACTCCCCCTGACAAATTACAGCATGATAAATAACTCCATGAAAAGCATCCAATCATGCCGCTTGAACTTGCATTGTTTTATATGTTATACAATTTAGCTTATTTATGAACATTAAAAAATAACCAAGAGTCAAGATACTACATACCACGTAGAGGTTATGGTGGCTCAATGAGGAACAAACACAGACCAAAAATATAAATATAAATATATAAAATATATATAGACAGGGAATGGTTGTGACAAAGTGTGTTATCAACCAGACAGGTGTAGGGACTAAACAGGAGGGCAGGATGGGGCGGCGCTGGAGACCAAAACAGAAAGCGTGTGGAGTCGGGGCATGACCAGAAATCAAAATAAACAGAATGTGCATGTTAAGCATAAACAAAGACAGGGTGTGGCTGAAGAGCGTGAAACAAAACGGAGAGTGATAGAAGTGGAACAGAATGGGATGAGATTTTTACACACCCAATTAATATTATATGTATATATG
>JBBIGA010159148.1:0-17639 GCA_037576975.1 Alestes dentex | reverse complement strand
AGGAAGAAGACGGATCAGGGAGGGGGGAGGAAGACTGATCAGGGATGAGGGGAGGAAGACTGATCGGGGAGGAGAGGATGAGGGGAGGAAGACTCTGATCGGGGAGGAGCGGAGGAAGACACTGACAGGAGAAGAGGGGAGGAAGACTGATCGGGGATGAGGGGAGGAAGACTGATCGGGGAGGAGGGGAGGAAGACTCTGATCGGGGAGGAGAGGAGGAAGGCTCTGATCGGGGAAGAGGGGAGGAAGACTCTGATCGGGGAGGAGGGGAGGAAGACTCTGATCAGGGATGAGGGGAGGAAGACTCTGATCGGGGAGGAGGGGAGGGAGACTCTGATCGGGGAGGAGAGGAGGAGGGGAGGAAGACTGATTGGGGAGAAGAGGAGGAAGACTCTGATCGGGGAGAAGAGGAGGAAGACTCTGATCGGGGAGGAGGGGAGGAAGACTGATCGGGGAAGAGAGGAGGAGAGGAGGAAGACTGATCAGGGAGGAGAGGAGGAGCGGAGGAAGAAGACTCTGATCGGGGAGGAGGGGAGGAAAACTCTGATTGGGGAGGAGAGGAAGAAGACTCTGATCAGGGAGGAGGGGAGGAAGACTGATTGGGGAGGAGAGGAAGAAGACTCTGATCGGGGAGGAGGGGAGGAAGACTCTGATCGGGGAGGAGGGGAGGAAGACTCTGATCGGGGAGGAAGACTCTGATCGGGGAGGAGGGGAGGAAGACCAGCAGGACCAGTAGATTCGAGGTTCAGGTCATTTAAGATTTATTAGTCCCACAGTGGGAAATTTACATTGTTACGGCAGGAAGTGGACAAACTCATACAAAAAATATAAATAACAGACATTTGTATGTGTATGCAAATATATATATGTTTATATAACCTATATATTTATGTGTATATGCACAAAGTGGAAACGTGTGTGTGTGTATGAACACTGGTGATCTATATACAGGTACACACTGGAGTCCTCAGGTGTTTGGTAAAGCAATAGTTTGTCTAAAATTCCCCCTAAAGGTTGATCTGATCTGATCCTGGATCGGTCTTTCGGCCAAGACGAGTTCAGTCCTTGACGTTTGCTTCTTCAGTTTTAAGCAGTAAGGCTAATGTGGCTAAAAATTAATGAGAGCTAATTAGCATGGCGCTACATGTCCGCGTCATCGCACAAACCCGGAGGTGCTCGGGAATCTCTAACAGACTCACTCACATGCTTTTGGACTCCGTCTGACTCTCTGTTATCTCTGAAACTGTGCGTGGCAAAGTGGAGAAATGAAACAGCAGCTTAAAGCCCAACTTTGATGCTGAACTTCACTTTTATCGCAGAGCGTCTCGATAAAACTGATTTTTATTCTTTAATGTTGAACAGGGCGAGAGAAAGGAAGACCCTGCTGTGAAAACTGAGAACCTGAAAACCGGCTCTAGCGGTGAGTTCCTTCAGGAGGGAGTTTTCGAAGAAAGGCTTTATTCCTTAAGAGCACGGAAACGCTTTGATGCGGAGAACACATCAGAGGAACACTCCGGATAACACGGTTCTAGATAGTGATCTAGTGTAGGGAATAGTGATTAGGGGACAGGCCTTTTTCTCTCCCCACTGGTCTCTCTCTCTGTCTCTCTCTCTCTTTCTGTCTATCTGTCTCTTTGTCTATCTGTCTCTCTTTGTCTCTCTCTCTCTCTGTGTCTATCTGTCTCTCTCTCTATCTCTCTGTCTGTCTCTCTCTCTGTCTGTCTGTCTCTCTCTCTTGCTGTCTCTGTCTGTCTGTCTCTCTCTCTCTCTCTCTGTCTGTCTCTTTGTCTGTCCCTCTTTCTCCCGGTTCTCCTGCAGGTCCGTGTCTCTGGCTGTGTTTGGGATGCCTGTGTGGTTCCGCTCCCTCGCTGTAATTATTCTTTATTAAGGGCAGAGTGACTCTGCAGACAGGAAAAAAAATACCTCGATTTTAGATTCCTGCTGCTTTGCAATCCAATGTAACGGGAAATTGAAGATTTCATTGACGTGACTCAGAGGGTCAAACCCGGCAACAAGGGGCCCACTCAGAGAAGACCATTAAAGTCAATGATTGCTCCATCTAGTTATCTCGAGCCAGTGGAGAGAAAACGGACAGCTTATCTTCTCTCTCTCTCTCTCTCTCTCTCTCTCTCTCACGCGCGCACACGCAAATTCAGAATCACATTTGGTCAAATGTCCATTCTTTTACTTAGCAAGCGTTTTTGCACACACAGGACATTAGGGGACATCTCAACAGCAAAGCAGATGGTCTCTCAGACAGCAACAATCAATAGTGCAGAAGTTCACTGCGCAAACCCAGAATGGGCAATGACTGCGGTGTTTTTTGATGGCTGTGTGGGTGTGTGTGGGGGGCGGGCCTTGATTTCTACAGTTGTGACTAAATCAGCATTCTGGTATCTCAGAAACATTTCTAAGGTTAGAGACTTGGTGTAAAAGCAAGATTTGAAGAAATCCATCCATGACTTTATGTTCTTCAGTGCTCTTCTCATTGGGCTCCTCACGACAACCATTTGACACATACAGCTCATTCAAAATGCTGCTGCTGGAGTTCTAAAAACAAGAAAAGAGCACCTGACTCTGGTCCTCAGGTTCTTCTCTGTTTACACTCAGGTCTTACTCATCATTTACAAGTCACTCTGTGGCTTGTGCTCTAAATTTATCTCTGAAATGTTCCATGAATATCTGCTGGAGCTGGTCAGGTAGTGCCCAGATCAGAATCAAAAATGGCATTTGGTGGTTCTGCTGTCCCCTGCTGGAACCAGCTCGCCATGGAGAACACATCTCCCCCGATTGGGATTGGTTTTAAAAACAAAACGTATGTGTGCCTATGTTTATGTGTAGTGGTAGTAGTTGTTGCAGCACATTCAAGGAGAACATTCTAAAATAAAGTAGAATATGAAAAAGAGTGTTTTAGGTGTGAAACTGGGAACATTCTAGAAGAGTGGGAATGGTTGAGAATGTTCTAGAAGAGTGGGAATGGTTGAGAACATTCTTGAAGAGTGGGAATGGTTGAGAACATCTAGAAGAGTGGGAATGGCTGAGAATGTTCTAGACGAGTAGAAATTGTTGAGAACGTTCTAGACGAGTGGGAATTGTTGGTAGGATTTCGAACCCATGACCTCTTGGTCCAGAGGCAAGTATCCTACCCACTCACTACAACATTTCTCACAAAGTTAAAGATAAATTTGAGTCATAGAAAACTCCCACTGAAATTTATCTTCAGCCCAGACAGACAGTCAAGCTGGAACTTCACCACTTCCCAGTTGTTAGTTTGTGTCTCTGTTGTTGTTTTTGTGCAGACAGTAAACAAACAGTGTCCTCTTTCCATGTTGTGATGAAACTTTTTGACCAATCAGAAAGCAGTGATGCAGTCGGCTCGCCTGCGGCCTGCTTTTGGCCCTGCTGTCGAGTAGAAAAACATTTAAAACATTTGCAATATAAACTAATGCTAACCAGCTGTCTGATAAATGGTTTGATGGTCCAACAGTCCAGTAGAGAGAAAGATGGTTAGATGGTCCAAAGATGGACTTTTGCTGATTGAATGAGTGACTCAAATCATGCTCTGTGTTCACTCATTAATTGATGTAAATGAAGGACATGTTGAAATAATTTAGTATACATAATCTCCATAAACACTTTTATGCATCGTCCCTAAGCCTTCTGTCCCCAAACTCTCCCTGTTCTGGCCTCCAGAACTATAGAAATAAACCCTGAGTTCCGTGCATGCTAAACTGGGGGTGACCCTTTGCGGCGTGGACCGAGGAGACGAGCGTTAACTGCTCCCTCAAACATGTTCCCATGGGAGCGAGACCTGCCGTGCCGCCTGAAATACCCAAATATCCCGCAGCAGTACAGCCCCCCCACCCCCGAAAATGTCGGGTAAACACATTAATAAGCTCAGCGCATTGATTCCATCTCCTGAGAAATTAATAACAGCCACTCTCAGGCTTTTCCATTCAAGCAAAGTCTGAACCATTTGGAAAACGTTCTGTGACTCCGTAATTACTTTTCTTTCAACGTATGAACCTGAAATTAATTATGTCTGCTGTATATACATAGAGAGAGAGAGAGAAAGAAAGAGAGAGACAGAGAGAGAAGGGAGAGAGACAGAGAGAGAGGGGAGAGAGACAGAGAGAGAGAGAAGGGAGAGAGACAGAGAGAGAGAGAAGGGAGAGAGAGAGATACAGAGAGACAGAGAGAGAGAAGGGAGAGAGACAGAGAGAGATACAGAGAGAGAAAGAGAGAGAGACACAGAGAGACATAGAGCGAGAAGAAAGACCAGCACTAACGAGGTTTAATGCACCTCCCTGCAAATAACAGCAAAAATCCACTGGAAAGTGTGAGTGGTGATGCCGGCAGGCAAGGCGGCTCCGCCAGTATTAAAAAGAGACAGGTGGCCTCTCGGAGCCGCCATCGTCTCTCACCTCACAGCGTCAAATCACCTGCAGCTGTAGCGCCGCCCTGCTGGAGACTGAATGCGCAGTTCAAATGTCATGGAGTGTTTTCACAAGTGAAGCCACTTTAACGTCCCAGAGATCCAGAGTTCTTGGCTACTCCTGAACGCCGGCCCAGTTCTGGACTCAGCAGTGGTTCTACACACCGATACACAATCATTCATTTACTGAGAACAGGGAGCTCCAGTCCGGTTCTCCAGTCTGAGTAACTGGGCAGTTCTGTATTGGGGAATAAAGGGTCAGGATCTAATCATCAGTGCTCCTCTTGGTGGCTGCACCTGTTCAGTGCCTGTTACGGATCAATATATTATGACGCTGGTCCTTATTGAAGAACAGGAGGAGTGAGGGGAACAACTATCATAATATATTGATCTGGAGCAGACGGGGTCTCCGTGGGAGGTGAGGAGGAAGCTGATCAGATCATGGAGGGCTGATCAGCAGGCAGCTGGCTGGGAGAGGTCGGAGAGGTCAGCATGTCTGAGCAGGTCTGGGATCAGACCAGCCTGTCAACTCACCCTCAAAAAACGGTTAGAAAACAATAGAAAACAATAGAATAGAATAGAATAAAATAAAAATTAAATACTATATCAACAGTACAGTATAAAATGTACACAATACTAAATGTAGACTAATAGTGATATGTATGTACAAAATGAGCATATGTGTACATATATACAGAGTTGATATATAAGAACACTATAGATATATACACACACAGACACACACATACAAACACACACATATAGGTACATAATGGAGTGACAGGCATTTAAATTGCACATTTTGCCCAGTAGTGATAGTTCCACATTAAAAAATTGCACGTGTTCCATCAGAAAAAAATTATACTCATAACTACCACGGTGTATTGGATGTGTGTGTTTGTTAGTCTGTGCGTGTTGGAAGGTGGTGGGGGTATCTGCAGCCGATGCACCAGGCTGTGATCTGATCTTCCCAGGGGAGGGAGAGGTGATGAACTGTATGCCTCTTTTGCGTTGGCATACAGTAAGTCCTGTGTTTTATTGTCTCTGGTGGGACATGTCACACACTGGGTGAAGGTGGGCAGTGTGGCCAGAGTCCAGATATACATGATTATAATTTCCTGATATTAAAAAAGGGCTCTTGGAGATTGTGCTTGCAGTCTGCTGACTACAGAGCAGAGAGAGTCACAGGCTGCTTCCGCATTGGCCGAGGGGGGGACATACACCGTTATCGCGATAACATGAGAGATTTCTCTGGGGAGGTAGTACGGACAAATGCTAATGGCTAACAGCTCAATGTCTCAGCTGCAGAGTTGCTCTTTCACAGTGATGCGCCCAGGGTTATACCATCTGTCATTCACAAACACTGCCAGTCCCCCTCCTTTCCTCTTACCACTCTCCCTCGTCCTGTCCACCCACAGCAGCTGGAATCCGAGCAGCGCCACACTCGTGTCCGGACTTAGCGGTCTTAGCCAGGACTCCATTAGCATCATGATGCTACACTGCCGGTACTCTGTCTGGAACCGGGTCACGCCGTGAACTTGGCCATCTTGTTAGGGAGAGATCTTACATTTTCCATGATTACAGAAGGAAGAGATGGTCTGTATTGTCTCCTTCTCGGGCGAGACGGTAGAGCATGGTGTTAGATTTAAGTTTAAATTAAACAAGATTAAACAGTTAAGAGAATTAAACAAGGAAAATAAGAAAGAAGCTCAGAAATGAGCAAAGCTGCCGTAACTGGCTTCCACACATTGGAGGCGCCAGAAGTTAACCTCTAGAATGTGAGCGGGTCCATCCCAGAAGCTCATCTATTTGTAAACCAACGTCATATGGTAAAACAGCTCCTTATATGGAAGTTTCCCCCCGGTGTGTGTTGGTGCTTGAGGTGTCAGACGTCATGCTGAGCTGTGTCACGTAGAACCAAAGTTACTGTAAAATCATGTAATAATAATAAACACTACCGGTGTTTAAAAATGGCGTCACACGCAAATTAACATAAAGAACAAAAATGAAGAAATTTCTTGTATTTTAGCTGTCAGGTCTAGTCCGTCTCAGTCATGCCCCCAGCGGGCTCCATCGCCCGAGTATTAGGTAACCACAGTTCCTGTCGCGTCCTAGTGACATCACATGTTGTTGTGTGTGTGGTCGTCCGGTGCCTAGGCAACCCGGGTGAAGGCGCTGAGCCTCGTTGGCTTGTTAGTGGGGTTGCTAGGAACCTGACGACAAGTCCACCTGTCTTGTGTTTAGTTTAAGTGAGTTTCACTGACAGCGTTATTGTCCGTGTCGTGTGACTGGTTGTTGTGTTTTGTCCCTGAGTATAAAGCCCAGCCGATCTGGATGGGTAGTTGTGTGGTCACCACGATTCCACCAAGCTTTGCAGCCAAGTTCTCCACGCAGAGAGAAAGAGAAGCAATCGGTAAGAGTGTAGGAGAACCAACACTGGTTCCAGTCTGTTTTACACCAGTTATATTTACTGAAATCAGAGTTTACTGATACACTCTGAGTTCTGAGGATAAACACCGGTTCTAGACTGTTTTACACCGGTTATATTTACTGAAATCAGAGTTTACTGATACACTCTGAGTCCTGAGGGTAAAAAGCACACAGTATGCAAAATTAGACAAGGTTCTGTACGGTACTAAAAGTGCCATTGCTCCCCTGATGGAACCCACATTGTGAAGAGAGTAGTGTGGCTGGTTTCTGTTGGTCTGTTTGGAGAAGACTCGGGTGCAGCTTGAAGGTTCGGTGTGATTTGGTAGCTTCAGCTGTTCCTTGTTAGCGTATTAAGGCTTGTTAACAGCTCATTTAAAAGTCTCAGCCTCTGAGTGCTCCGAAGAGCCCTGCAGATTTCCGCTCTTTTGTTTTGCTCCTCTGTTTCTCTTATTCTTGATATTTTGAACACTAGTTTGATGTTTGTAAAATGAAATATTATCAGTAAATTACTTTTGACAGCAGCTTCATTACTCTTTGTGTTTTGTGTTCTCTGATAATTGGGTGTGTGCATTGCCTTTTGGAATATTTAGGAGGTTCCTTTCATATCTCTAGAACATGTTGCAAGCAGAGTGTTAGCTTTTTACTTTCAACTCCTTTCTGAATACGCACACATCAGTAACACTTTACTGAAGGACCGCGTTCAGGCAATACAACAGCTACACAAGACCTTCAGGACAAAAGACAAAGCTGACAGGTCATTAGTTCAGTTTCCCCCCCAGAAAGTATAATGACAGCACACACATGTTGGAATAGATCTTTATAAATGTTTATATGTGTTAATGTCAGTTATCAGAAAAGGTTTATGTAGGTGTTATGCAGCCTTATGCACACTATACTGTGTATCGCAGCAAGACAATGTTTCATATAATCAGAAATGAATTAGAAATAAAAATATGGATTTACTGTCAGCTTTATAAGTACAACCTTTAATAAAGATCAGTAAAAATAAAAAAAATCAGGAAAAAAATCCTTGTCATTAAATAGCTCTCACTTGGAGTAAAAAAAAAATATAATCTTTAAAAAAAACACCCTTGTCATGATTACTGGCACCCCTAGAATACAATCTGAAGCATGTTCTCATTCATATTTATAACTTTTCCACTCCACCAGAGCGCTCAAGAACTCTTAAGCCATCATGTGTGGCGTTCCTGTTTCAGCGGGTCAACATTTGAGAAGAAACAGTTTCAGTGATATAAGTGTGCTGCCCTTCATACATTTGTCTCAATTTTAGAAACACTAGTGGAAATGGTGCAGGACATGTGTTAATTTTACCCCCTCACACAGTGAGAAGGATATGGGTGGAGACCTGCAGAAGATGTTAACATTATGGAGCCACAGTTTCTCCAAAGTCACCTCCAAGCCAACACACTATTTGGAAGGCATGCCAGAGGATTTTTTTTTCTGTCACTTAAGTGCCTGGGGCCTCATTTATCAAGCGTGCGTAAGCACAGATCTCTGCGTAAAGCGTGCGTACGATCGTTTCTGCGCAAAGTGTGAAATTTATGAATATGTACATGTGCTTAGAAATGTGCATAAATATACTCACACCTCTGACCACACGTACGCACAACACCCAGTGGTAGAATTGCGATACTGCATGTTCGAACCTCGCAACGATGTGACCATCTGTTTTAAATGTCATTTGACTCATAATTACTAAATGTATTAATTAGTGAAATTAGCATAAGTGATGCGCATATAAAAGCATACATGGGACATGTGTTCTAAAAGTTAGCATGGCTCATCTTGCACTGCTAGAAGATTTAGCAAACCGTGCACGCCGCAGGGAGCGAGTATTCAGAAAGTTGTTTGCCGAAAGTACAGAATGGCTTATGAGTAGACAAATATTGCTCGAGTTGTGTCAGGATTTGGGACCTATGCTACAGCGCGAAACAAAACGCACAAAAGCCATACCTGTTCATATCCAGGTACGGTCCACCCTGGGATTTTTGGCTAGCGGCACGTTCCAGCGTGAGCTTGGAGATAGATCCGGCATCTCTCAGCCATCTATGAGCAAGATTCTGCCAGCAGTGATGGATGCAATTATCTCCCTGGTCCCAGACTATATTCAGTTTGCTTACACAAGTCCGGCATGAGTGGAGATTAAGCGGGGATTTCATGCCATCGCCGAATTTCCTAATATTATAGGTGCAATACACTGCACCCACATAGTGATAAAAGCACCATCCCAAAACGAACATAATTATGTTAATAGGAAGGGGTTTCATTCCATCAATGTGCAGGTAATATGCGATGCTCATTTGACCCTGTTAAATGTTGTTGCGCGATGGCCAGGAGGAACGCACGGCTCATTCATTTTGCTGAACAGCTCTGTGGGACTTCGTCTGCAAGAAGGAGCTGTTGAAGATGGATGGCTTATTGGTGAGTGTTGCACAGCATGTTTAAATAGGCTACTATTTGTTGTGTTGCTCCTTAGTGTTACTCCAACTTACACCATTGGGTACAACAATAATCAACGGAGGCAAGCGTCCAACTTTGGGGCGGACAAACTTTATTGAGTTTCAGTCTCAGTTATACTCTCGTGATGTCATATATAATCTCGCCAATAGGTGGCATCAAGATATAATTGTATAACAAAACTTGTACTGAAAATATAACACTAACTTTAGTAAGTAAACATGTCATGTCTCTCCGGCAACTTTAGGTGACCAAGGCTATCCACTGAAACCATGGCTCATGACACCATTAACCAACCCAAGAACCACGCCGGATCAAAATTACAACTTGGCCCACGCATGCACTAGGACCACAATTAAGCGCGCCTTCTGTTGAAGGGTTGATGGCTGTGTTTGTCTAGCACAGGAGGAACGCTCCAGTGTAGTCCTGAAAAAGTCTGTAACATGGTTATGGCATGTGGTGTGCTTCATAACCTGCCCATCAGAAGAGGCCTTCCCCTGCAGGAACCCCCAAGGCCAGACAACCCCATTCCTGATGCACTGCCTCACGCACTGCCCCTTGCACCTCCTAATGCCATTGCCATTCAGACAAGAGTGGGGCTCATACAGAGATTTTAGGTAAGTCTGCTCCTTAGCCAACCGTGTGTATTGACTCAATCATTCGCACAATGACCAACAATTATTTAACTTTTATTAACCATTTGGGATGCACATGAAGCTATTACTTTCAGTGAGTCACTGATTTCTATTAATACATTGGAAGTAGTTGTTAGTTGGTTTTTGATTTCACATATTGCCTTGGTCATATCCTCTTGATGTTTTAAAGACCTCATCCGTCAACACCCTTGGTGCCCGACGCACAGAAGCCAATGACGACGACCCTGGCTCCTCCTGAGTCACCGCGACTGGAACGCAAGATTCTAGATATAGAAAGAACACTGGATAAGATTGCAGCCCAAATTTGTTTAACCACTGAGTAAAAGTTTGTTAATCAAATTATGATCTAAATAAACATATGGAAACCGTGTTTACCATCATTTTGGACGTCCGATGATTCAGCTTGTTCTGTGAGTGCCAAAATGTCACTGTCCCCGTGTTCTGTGATGCCAGAAAACGCAGTGTCTCCAATAACACCAGCAATCCGTTCGTCTAAGTGCTGATTGCTTCGCCGTGTTTTGTTCTCCACCAGTTGTACCGATAGCACGATTGTATGCAGCCACACGTTTTTTGGCGTTGAGTTTAACATTAACCATTTCTTCTTTATTTCTGGCAAAGTCCTCTGCTCAGGCCCTACAGCATTCACTACAGCTGTAACTTTTTCCCATGCAGCATATTTTCTTTTGGCAGTGACACCTGCATCCAGTGTACTAAACAAAATATCTCAGTTAGCTTCAACTTCAGTTACAAGCATTTCAATCTCCGTCTCGGAAAAGTTTCTTTTTTTTCGCGCGCTTCTCCATTATTCCAGCAAGAAATGGTTGCAATCTTCACACGGTCCTTAAAGGGAATGTTAACATCATATATGGTTAATTGGGGGCGTTTCGTAATGCAAATTCACCTGAGCGTGCTCGAGCACGGTGATTTAGAAGGTGTGGGATTTATCATTGCAGATTACTTACTGGTGTGTGTAGGACCACCCAGTGAACGTTTGATAAATCTCCCTTTTTCTGTTCTTACGCACATTCTAAATTTCACTCGTACGATAGACTTTAGGATAATTTCTACGTACGCTTGATAAATGAGGCCCCTGGTGTTCACAAGACGCCACAGAAAACCTCTGAGAATATCTTACACACACACACACACACAGTGAGTTTCTGCACACACTATTTCTACATTTGCATTTACTATTTTAATATTCACTAACAGATATTCTTTGCTAACAGATAAATTTACTGTATTGGGTTCCTTTAACTAGAAAATGTCATTTTTATTGTGTATGTGTATGTATGTATGAGTGAATGTATGTATGTATGTATGTGTGCATATATGTATGTGTGCATGTATGTGTATGTGTGTGTATGTATGTATGTATGTGTGTATGTATGTATATGCAGTGTTGTGCCAGTTCACACTGAAAAAGAACTAGCTCAAAATACAGTTCATTCAAATAAAAATGAACTAGTTCACATTCATAGTTCATTTTTAAAAATTCTGAACCAAGTTCACAGCTCAAAAATGAAGTAGTTCACGTTCTTTTTTTTTTTTTTTACATTTTCAATACAACGTTCTTCTATCTGAACCTCCTTCAATCTTCTCTTTCTATCTGTCATAGGACTGAACAATCACAGACATAAGTTACATTAAAAAACAATTTTGAGGTTGAGAATAGATCTTACCACTTAAGCAACGCATCATGTTATGGTGAAAGTGGAAAAAATGCGGGGCAGGTATACTATACATGGAATTTTTATTCCGAGAACATTAACACAAAGACATATCTTTTAATGTGCTCAGAAAATAACATAACTAAAAATAAACTAACAGCTGTTGTCTTTTTTTAAACTTTATCAAACTAGTGAAAATGTACAGATCTAAAACTCAAACATCCAGGATTTAGCTGTACTAAACATAAATATCTTCCTTTTATAAGCTTATTTCCCATGTGTATTTCTGCCGAGTCGTCCGAACTTGCAGCACCAGCCACGCTCTTGTGCTAGCCTGCTGCTAAGAGCCAATTCTTTGTAGTGAATCAGAAGAGACGACTCCCATCGAGTGAGAGCTGCTCCCCACTTTTTTATCAACACACAAAGCATGCATATTTGCCAAGTTGGGCTAAAATATGAGGCTACAGATGATAATAAACTAAGAGCCGTTTGGGAGCCGTAAGAACCAGCTCCTCTTTGGAATATTGTAACGAGCCGGCACGTCAGGACTGGCTCCCATGAGCCTTTGCGGGCGGGTGAGTGGCCAGTTGGCCTGTTGTCTGTGTTTTGGGGGACATTTGCAGGGTGTTGCGTGTGTAATGTGTTCTTATGTGTGATAATGTATGCTTATGTGTTCTTATGTGTGTGTTTTAAATGTTTTATTTCATATGAGTTGAGCCTTTCTCGTTGTGTGCAATAATGGACTATGCCAGCTGAGGGCACAGTACACTCTTGCAAGTCTGCATTTTGAGGCTATGAAACTGAGAAATAAACAGATGGCTTCTTTGAAGATCAGCGTGTCTTTGTCTACCCGTTAACCATCATTACAAAGTCAATGCATAAAGGTAACACATTAAAGCATAGACTTGCACAAAGAACACACAGGTTCGCACGTAGGTTTGATACGGGTTTCTACTGCTGCTGGTCTCCTAGCCTAGCTTCTTCTACTCCTTTTATGGAGAGAAAAGGAAATAAGCCTTAAACCACCCATCGCCCCCTCTGGGAAGAAGCCAGTAACAGCACTCAGCTGTTACAACCTATGTATGTGTATATATCTATGTGTGTGTATGTTTATGTGTGTATGTATGTGCGTATGTATGTATGTGTATATATGTATGTATGTATGTGTATGTATGTATGTATATATGTGTGTATGTATGTATGTATATGTGCGTGTGTGTGTGTATGTGTATGTATGTATATTTATGTATGTATGTATACATGTATATGTGTATATATGTATGAATGTATGTATGTGTGTGTATCATGTATGTGTATGTATGTTTGTGTATGTATATATGTATGTATGTATGTATGTATATATGTATGAATGTATGTATGTATTCATTTATTTTTACAAATACCTAATAAGTGTATAATTGTACAAAAAACATGCAAACTACATTTGATGACTAATATTTTAGAATAATTTCATTAATTCATTTGCTTTTATTTGATTAAAAACATTCATTCCAAGTTGTAAACGGTGACTATAATCGGTGTATAAGTGAAGATTCTTCCTCTTATTGTGCTAAGAGCCCTGAGCACAGCGAGAGTCTGTATTCAGTAGAATATTGAGACGTCTTGTTTTCTCTTCTTTTATTAAATTCGTTCAGGCAGAGCCAGTAAGAATGATGTGAAAATGTGAATATTGCCCGAACTCAGCCCTGGCTGAGCTGGAGGTAAAGGTCAGCGATGCGTGAGTTGGTGATTTGATTTTTTTGTTTTGCAACAAATGAGCTTCTGAAACAACTGTTTCTCATTATTCTGAATTAAAGGCCAGTTCGTGTCTGTCAAGACCACCTAGCCCTCAATCCCCATATGGAGATGTGACCTCTGCTATAGGTCAACATGTGTTCGTACGAATTACAGCTGCAGGATCAGCCCTGAGAAACCAGGAGTCCCGTGAGACCAGCGCTCCTCAAACCGGACTCTCCAAAATCGTCCTCTCCAGAAGAAGAGAAGAGATGAGTTTACACCTCCAGTCAAACGTTTCTGCTCACACTGAATTTTTACTAAAATACACTCAGTATTCTTTACTAACAAATACATTTACAGTATTTTCACCGTCTGAGTTCCTTTATTATCCAGAAAATGTCGTTTTTTTATTATTCATCACTACTGACCTAAAAAAAAAACTAACATAATTCTAATGATAATGTGGATCTCCAGACAAGTGTTAGATATTTAAGGAGCTATTAAGTGCTGAAACAGTAACGAGTGCATTTAAAGTTAAAGGACAGTCTAGAACTTGACTCTTACTTTATAGTAAATAATAAATGAATCTATTTACTTTATAGTAAATAATAAATGAAGTGTGTTTACAGTAAATAGTAAATAAAGGGTGTTTACAGTAAATAGTAAATAAAGGATGTTTACATTAAATAATAAAGGGTGTTTACAGTAAATAATAAATGAAGGGTGTTTACAGTGAATAATAAATGAAGGGACTTTACAGTAAATAATAAATGAAGGGAGTTTACAGTAAATAATAAAGGGAGTTTACAATAAACAATAAATGATGGGTGTTTACAGTAAATAATAAATGATGGATGTTTACAGTAAATAATAAATGAAGTGTGTTGACAGTAAATAATAAATGAAGTGTTTCGACAGTAAATAATAAAGGAAGGGTGTTGACAGTACATAATACAACAACACTCTACACACAACACACTACACACACACCCACACAGTGCAGAGATGGTCGGACAAGAGCGAGGAGGCTCTTAAGGACTGTTTTGAGTCTACTGTGTGGGACATGCTTTGTGACGACCATGGGGAGGACATCGACAGCCTTGTCACCTGTGTTACGGACCACATTAACTTCTGTGTGGAGAACACCGTACCCACCAAGTCTGTGCGGTGCTTCCCAAACAACAAACCCTGGATTACTCCAGAAATCAAGGCTGCCCTCAAGCAGAAGAGGAGGGTCATCAAATCAGGAGACAAGGAGGAGCTGAAAAGGGTGCAGAGAGAGCTGAGAAGACTGATCAGGGATGGGAAGGACAGTTACAGGCAGAAGATGGAAAACCAGCTTTAGCAGAACAATGCTAGTGAAGTCTGGAGAGGCCTTAGAACCATCTCAGGCCACAAAGAACAACACTCTCTGCCAGTGGGGGATTTGAGGTGGGCAAATGAACTGAATCACTTCAACAGCTTTGATTCATCCTGGATGTAGTTTTCAACATCGGCTGCAGACACACCCACCCCCATCGCTGCATGCGGCGCCGGTCTACATTTGAGAGTTTCTTGCGGGAGTGGGCGGGAATAGAGAGATGTGTTGGCGGGAGCGGGACAAAGACATTGTTCTCTGGACTCCCGCAAAGTTATGTGGGGAACAACATATGTGGTAGGCGACCTAACATGCGGATGTTAATTCGCAGCCAGAGTCGTGCCCACATAATATAGCCTATGTTTCATAAATTCCTGTACGTCAGTTAGGCAACAAATGAATTTGGTACCTTATTTAATTGTTAAAAGCCAAGATATTATAGCATTTAAAATGTGTCCGGTATTTTTGGCCCACCCTATCCTCCACCAGCCTTGCTTGCGGGATTCCACGGGCGGGAGCAGGACAAACCATAACAGAGGCAGGCGGGAGCGGGTCGAAATATTACACATTTCTGTGGGAGCGGGTGGGAGTGGGACAGAAACTTGCGGGAGCGTGCAGGAGCAGGATGAAAAATCAGTCCCACGCAGACCTCTACCTCCAGATCAACACTGGAAAGGAGCTGGTGGTGGACTTCCACATCCTCCACTACAACCACTGAACATCCAGGGTCTGGACATTGAGGCTGTGGAGAGCTACAGGTACCTCAATATTCATCTGAACAGTAAACTGGACTGGACTCACAACTCGATTGCTCTCTACAAAAGGGCAGAGCAGGCGGTACCTGCTGCAGAGGCTCAGGTCTTTTGGACCATTTTATCTTATCTCATCGTCCATCCGCTGTCAGACTCCACAACAAAGACCTTGCAGATGACCACACATGCACAGACAAAATACACACACATCCAATACACCATGACAGTTTCTCTTATGTGCTATATTATTTGAGTGCAATTTTTCTGATGCAACGTGCAATTTTTTGGGTGGAACTCTTACTACTGGGCAAAATGTGCAATTTAAAATGTGAAAATTTTCTGGTGCATTTCTATTGTACTGACTATGCCTGTCACTCCATTGTGTACCTGTATGTATGTGTGTGTATCTACAGTGCTCTTATATTTACTTACACTACCGGTCAAAAGTTTTAGAACACCCCAACTGTTCTGTTGTTTTGTATTGAAATTCAAGCGGTTAAATTTCTCATTGTTCATTCAGTAGAAAGTTCTTCCCAACTATGCTGCAGAAGTTCCCATAAATGTGTGGCACTTATAGGTTGCTTTGCTTTCACTCTTCTGTCCAGTTCATCCTACAGCAGCTAGATGGGGTTTAAATCTGGAGACTTCTGGCTACTCCATGTTTTCCAGCTCACCACCTTGTTCTCTTTTCTGAGGTAGTTCTGGCAGAGCTTGGACTTATGTTTTGGGTCACTATCTTCCTGTAGGACGAACCGACCAACTCGGCACATACCAGAGGTCCTGGTATTTCCCACTTCTGGGTAACCTTACCATTTTTAAACCTCTCGCTGTTCAGCACTGTCCTTTGTACCATTTCATGATATTCATTGGACCTGAACTGTTTCAATAAAAAAAACTTGAAACACTGGGGTGTTCTAAAACTTTTGACCGGTAGTGTATATATATCCACGCTATATGTGTATACAAATATACTCATTGTGTACATACATATCACTATTAGTCTACATTTACTTTACAAATAATTTACATCTATGTATTTGTATATATCTTATAATACAGATGTCCATATTTATATATCTAGATTGTGTAGTGTACATTTTGTACTGTGCTGTGATATAGTATTTTATTCTATTCTATTATTTTCTTAATTTTTGCTGGTCTTAACTTTGTTTCTGTCCACTTTCTGCTGTGACAAAGCACATTTCTCACTGTGGGACTAATAAAGGTTTATCTTACCTTATCTTACACACAACACATTACATACAACACACTACACACTACACACAGCACACAACACACTACCCTACACACAATACTACACTACACACAACACACTACACACACACACACACAACGGGCCCTACACAAAACGCACTTACTACACGCACACGCAACACACACATCACCCACAGCACACACACCACACACTCCTCTGACAGGGACATGCACTCGATACACTTTTCCCAACAATTCAACACACAACATAATTGAACTGCCTTAATCAGAACCAAACAAGACATTTGTGGAGATTTTGCAATTTCAGACTGTTTTGCATCACAGCTATGGCCTGAGGTGTGTGAGGTCCTGCTGCTTCGCCAGGATGTGATCACTTCCCTCCATCTAGTGGGAAATTCCAATTATTTGGGATTTTCAGCAAATATTATTTGGGGCAGATGTGTGCTGCATGTGACACTGGGGCACAGACACGGAAATTTTATGGACACTATCAAATTTAAGGGGTTAAAATATAATTCTAAGTGATAATTAAAATTGTGAATCTTGATTTGATTTTGATGCATTATTATGACATCACCTATTCATCTATTATTAGTCATCTATAAAGAAAAAAACTTTATACCGAAGCACTAAAATATTTTTCTTTGATTCCTTTTTATTGATAGTTGTTTTATGTCGTAACGTTTCTTCGTTGTTAAAGTTTAGGACTTGACATTCCTTTGTTATACTGACTATGATGTATGTATATACAGACATGGAAGAAAAATAAGAGACCATTTTCGCTTGTTTTCTGTTCACTGTTTGTACAGTGTGTGTGTGTGAGTGTGTGTGTGGGTGTGTATATGAGAGTGTGTATGAGTGAGTGTGTGTGAGCATGTGTATATGTGA
>JBBIGA010159108.1:0-17648 GCA_037576975.1 Alestes dentex | reverse complement strand
GGGCACAGCTTTCAGCCACCACGAGAAACTGGAATTTTCGAGCCATTTGTCACTAAATTTACATTTACCCATATTTCCTTGCCTTGTCTCGAGACTACGCTGACTAAATCCAGATAATCCAGAGAAATCCAGCGCTGGGGTCAGGGTTGCCAGATCTGACTGACAGGTTCCAGCCCAAACACGACGTAAAACCCGCCCAAATCATCAAAAGCCCAATTGGGCGGAAACCCGCTAAATCTGGCAACACTGACCGTTGTCAAGCAAGCGCGTGTCTAGCAACAGAACAGATTTAGAACCTGCGCGGGAGATTCTCCTCAAAACGATAAACTTTTCCTTTTCAAAGTGTAAAAAAAACATTTTAATGATGGAGAAATTCCCTCTAAAATTAAGATAAAAAAATTAAGACCCTTGGATTTAGATTTAAGACAAATTAAGACATTTAAAGGCCTTATTTTAGGACAACAGAATTTAAGACTTTTTAAGGATCCGCGGTTCTGGCACCATTTCTCTTTACCATCTACACTGCAGACTTCTCCTACAACTCCACCAACTGCTTCTAAAAAAGTTATCTGACGACTCTGTAATAGTTCGCCTCATCACTGATGGGGATGACAGGGAGGACAGAGAACTGACCAGGGACTTTGTGGACTGGAAAACTACCGGCATTAGTCCACAAACTGGAAAAACCAAGAAGCTGGTGATAAACTTCCGCAGGCACAACCATCCTTCACCGCAGCCATTGAACATCCAGGGTCTGGACATTGAGGCTGTGGAGAGCTACAAGTACTTTGGTGTCCATCTAAACAATAAACTGGACTGGACTGACAAAATAATTGACATCTACAAAAAAGGGCAGAGCAGGCTGTGTAATGACTCTGTGGTGGCCTCAGCCATCTTTTACGGTGTGGTCTGCTGGGGCAGCAGCATCTCTGCTGGGGACAGAAACAGACTGAACAGGCTGATCCAGAGCCGGCTCTGTTCTAGGATGCCCTCTGGACCCAGTGGAGGAGGTGAGTGACAGGAGAATGGTGGTTAAGCTGTCATCCCTGTCGGAGAACATCTCCCACCCCATGCAGGAGACTCTAACAGCACTCTAACAGCACCGAAGGTCTTTCCTTCCAGTTGCTGTCAGACTGTACAACCAACACCTTGCAGCTGACCATACACACTCACATCCAAACACCATGGACTGATAAGTAAAAGTTTCTCTTCTTTTTCTTGTGTGAAATATTCTGGTACAACCTGGCTGCCCACTGCTTCACTTGGTGAATGGGTTAAATGCAGAGGAATAATTTAGTGCTGTTCACACTGTGTGTTGTGGTGTGTTCATGGATAGATTAAAATTTTATTAATCCCTCAGGAAGATTCCTCTGGGAAATTCAGTTTCTAGCAGCAGCAGTACACCGGCATAGTTGTACAGTTATAAATGAAAAATATAAGAAAGGTGATATAAGATATGAGATGTAAGATATAAGAGATATAAGAAAATGAATAATAAGAAATATTAAAATATTTTAAAAAGTGTAAAAGTAGCAGCAGTCACACAGAGACACAGAGTAATGATAAAAAAAATAGTTGTGGTATGATATCAACACAGAGTAATAATAATTAGTTGTGGAATGATAACAAAAATAAATAATTATTACACAGGTTACTTGAACAGTTATGTAGTCTATTGCACTGTCAGTAATGTTTGATTGTCCAGTTGGTGTTAAATAGGCAAATTGCTCCTGACCCTCTCCGTCCTCCTCTGTACTTCTGTTCCACCTCCGGCCCCCCAGTGAGGAGCTGAACAGTTTGATGGCATGTGGGACAAAGGAGTTTCTGGTCTGTTGGTTCTGGACTTAGGGAGCATCCTGTCACTGAGCAGACAGCATCCTGTCACTGAGCAGACTCCTCTGGTTGCCTATGACCATGTGCAGAGGATGCCTGACATTGTCCATAATGGCAAGCAGTTTGTTCAACGCCCTCTTCTATGCCACTGTCACCAGAGTATCCAGCTTCATGCCGACCACAGAGCCGGCCCTTCTGATCAGTTTTTCCAGTCAGTCCTTCTTTGCAGTGCTGCTCCCCTAGCACACTACATCGAAGAAAAGGACACTGACAACCACGGACTGGTAAAACATCCACAGGAGCTTCCTGCAGATGTTGAAGGACCGTAGCTTCCTCAGAAAGTACAGCCTGCTTTGGCCCTTTTTATACAGGTGCTGTGTGTTGTATTTCCAGTCCAGTTTGTTGTCCACCCAAGCCCGAGGTACTTGTGGGTGTTGACCACCTCCACCTCCTCTCCCCTGATGTAGAGGAGGACGCCATGATATGTTGGGAGGGGGCTGGGAGGAGGGGGGTGCCATGTGAAGTGTGGGAGGAGGGGGGTAGTTTGAGGAAGGAAGGAGAAGAAGGAGAGGGGCCTGTATTGAGGGTGAGGGTGGGGGGGCTGTGGGCTGGTCAAAGAAGTTGTTGAGTTTGTTTGCCTTCTCCATGGTCCCCTCTGCTGTGCTGTTCTTGGTGTTGTGGCCTGTGATGGTTTTCACACCTTCCTAGACCTCCCTCATATTGTTCTCAAACAGCTTCTGCTCCACTTTCCTCCTGTAGGTGTCCTTTGCCTCCCTCAGGCAGTATTTCACCTCCCGCTGTGCTGCTTTTATCTCTTCCTTGTCTTTGTTCCTGAAGGCTTTCTTCTTCATGTTGAGGACAGCTTTGACTTCCTGTGTTACCCGTGGCTTGTTATTAGGGTAGCACCATACCGGGACAACCACGTCTACACTGAAGTTAAGACATTCGGTTAAACAGTGTGTCGCCCCTTCTATGCCCTCACCGTGTGGGCTCAGAAGCACATCCCAGTCCGTGGTGTCAAAACAGTCTCTCAGGATGTCCTCCGTTTCAGGGGTCCATCTCCTGATGGAGCGTGTGGGGACAGGCTGCCTTTGTACCAGGGGGGTGTATTGTGGTTGTAAGTAGACCAGGTTGGGGTCTGACTTCCCTAGTGTGTGTGTGTGTGTGTGGGGGGGTAATTCTGTATGCATCCCTCACATTAGCATACAGAAGGTTGATCGTTCTGTTGCTCATTGTGGGACAATCCATAAACTGGTGAACAGCAGCCAAAGTAAAGTCCAGTGTGACATGGTTAAAATCTACAGATATGATTATGAAAGAAGCAGAGTACTGCACCTGCAGTCTTGCTGTAACTGTGTGTATTTTCTCGCAGGCAGTGACTGCGTCAGCCCTCAGAGGCATGTTAACACACACAGCGATCACGTGACTGAACTCCAGAGGAAGATAATATGGCCACAGGCTAACGGCTAGCAGCTCCAGGTCCGGACAGCATAAAGACGCTTTAACAGAGACGTGCCCTAGGTTACACCATCCATTGTTAATGTAGACAATGAGTCCCCCACCTCTGCTTCTGTGTCCCTGTCAGCTCAGATGCGAATCCGCACAGGTCCACGTTAGCCTCCGTTGTTAGCTCAGTTAGCCACGTCTCCATGAACATAAACAAGCTGCATTCCTGGTAAATCCAGGAATTGTTCAGTGCGGACAGCTCACATATCTAATTTTGCAGTGAATTTACGTTCCCCATAATGACTGTAGGGATCAATGGTTTAAAACGCCTCCGGTGGATCGCTGTCCTAGCCTTCAACCTCGCTCCAGCCCTGCACCCCCTGTATCTTCTCCTCAGCTCATCTGGGATGTGGTGGCATAGTCTGATCTGTGCTGTTGTCTTCAGCGCCAGCAGCTCTTCTCCCGAATAAACAAAAGAACTGGTTCTTGGTGTGGTTTTTAAAAGTGCGGTATCCATGGATACATAAAATGTCTCTGTGGGAGAAGTAGAAAGTAAAGAAAAGAGGCGAAAAGAAGTCAGATAAAGCACAGTGGTACGGAGCTACTAGAAAGGCTGCCGTCACTTCAGTGCCATCTTGGATATTATGACAGAATGACAGAATGGTCACTTTCACTTTTCACTTTCTAGTATTATGAGTCCCAGTACTCCTAATTACTGGATGGCGTAGTCGGCATCTACATTCGTTTGTCATTGGTAGGGATTATACTAATTTCTACCTCCTAGCTAGCCTAACAACGCCAGTAACATTTCTGGCATAGTCAGCAGGATCTCCTGGGTTATTGAGCAACCACCACAATGTTTTTTATTAGATGTTTTGTTAGATTGAGTATGGTTTTAAGTAATCTTAGTGGTTGCACAGGTTAAGATTATTCCCAAAGTATTCCCAAAGGCACCCTGGATCCCAAAATTTAAGGGGGTAGGTCATGAGATCGGTTATACAGAGTGGAAAGAACCGGTGTAAGAGTTACTGGAGGCCCAAGACAGAACTGAGGTCAGAAAGGTACAGATTTTTAATCGGTGCTTTGGGCAGCATATTCTACCCATGGGGGTAATAGAAGTGGGTAGAAGGGATCAGGTACATAAGCTATTTGAACACTTGGATGGTTTGTATCTGGGTAAAACTATATTGCCGGTATTACATGCATGGGCTTGGCTGTAATCAGATGGGAAGGAGAAGGTTCTATACAGGAACTCCAAGAGGTTGCTTAGCCCCTGGGCTCCAGGGCTCTGAGTGGGATAGGCCCCTTAAGGAAATAAGAGGCCAGACTGGAACTCAAGTAGATGATCTAGCTGAACAATGTAGGCAATGGTTCCCACATGGTTGTGGTTAGGGAATTAGGGTCGAGGCCAAGGGAAGGCAGAGCAGTTACCTGAGGTACGGTGGTCTACGAGGCCTAACTTGGGACAGAAGCCTCCTTGCTATTTACATTTACATTTACATTTATATTTACATTTACGGCATTTAGCTGACGCTCTTATCCAGAGCGACGTACATCAGTGCTCAAGTAGTCCACACATGTTTCTTAAACCTGTAAAGCTATACTTAAATCAACGTCCACTATTCAACCAAGTTACTGCACACTAGGTACACCTAAACAACACCTGTCAAAGAAAAGTCAGAAGTTAAGATGAGTAAGGAAGGGATGGGGATAAGAGGGGTTTTTTGTGTGTTGAGAAATAAGCAAGCAGAAATGAGAGGCATGGTTAGTCACCAAGGTACTCCTTGAAGAGGTGGGTCTTCAGGCCACGCTTGAAGACAGCAAGGGACTCCGCAGATCTGATCGGAGGAGGGAGTTCGTTCCACCACTGGGGGGCCAAGACTGAGAATGCCTTCTTCTTCTTTTGAGCAGCAGAGGCTCAAGACGAGCCGTGCTTGAAGCCCTGAGAGGACGATATGTTTGGGGATGCAAGTCCATTCTTGGCCTTGAAAGCAGGTTTTAAGGACTTGAACTTAATGCGAGCAGCCACAGGGAGCCAGTGAAGGTTCCTTAGTAAAGGTGTGGTGTGTGTGAACTTTGGAACATTGACTAACCTCGCAGCTGCATTCTGAATCAGCTGAAGTGGTTTTGTTTCCTTCAGTGGAAGTCCAGCCAGAAGAGAGTTGCAGTAGTCCAGTTTGGAGATGACCAGAGACTAGACTAGTATCTACAAAGCTTTCGTGGTGGGAAAGGGTCGGATTCTTCTGATGTTGTGGAGAAGGTATCTGCATGTTCTAGAGTTCTGATCAACCTGCGGCGAGAAAGACATCTTCATCTAGCATAACACCAATATTTCTTACCTTCTTTGAAGAGACGATAACCGTCTACCATCCTGGTCACCCATCACTGGCTGCTCAGCTTTCTGGTCACCCCTTGCTCGCAGCCTAGTCACCTGACCCCAGCCGTGTGGCCCTGCATTTTTGGATGCTCAGCCACCCAGCCCAAGCTAGGTGGATGCCCAGCTGCCTGGTCCTGGCTAACCAGATGCCCAGCCACTTGGCCCCACCCTGGCTTTGCCCAGCTGTTGGTCATTCAGCCTTTTGGTCCCTAGCCATCGATCACCCAGTCCCCCATCACCAGCCTCCCAGTCCCCCAATCTGCACCAAAACACTGCACTTCAATTAACTCTTAACACTCACCCTTTTACCGCTAGGTGTTCATGTCCCCGGCAGAACAGAAGTATTAAGTTGTTTATTTTGGTGTGATTAGTGTTTTAAAACGTCGATTTTACGGCAGAAACCAATAGCATAGGTTGTTAAGATTCAAACGAGCCTGCGCTTGAGTCTCTCCAAACCTCCTACGGGAAGTTACAGCCCAAAATCTCCTGGGATCCAATCAGGTGCTCCAGCTTTGACGGACAGTAGCTCGGTACAGTTATCCTCTAGCTGAAATCTGCATGTACAACCATGTAGCCAATCTAAAGACCTTTCCAACCATATGTCATTTGTGGGTTTGGGGTCTCTCTGGGCTGTATAAATACGGCACACACTGATCTGAGCTCAGAGGCGCCTGTGAGTCTGGGGCGAGCATTTGGATTTATAAGTCGATTTTTATGGTTCAAACCAAGTAAAAAACACTCAGAAGACCATACTGAGGATATTTCAGAATAATTTGAGGACATTTGATGGGGATAATTGTCCAGCAAATACAATTTTTCATGGGAAATAGTAGAGACGTTGTGAAGAGGCTCTCCAGGAGACGCCCGAGTCCAAGCTGAATTTCTTCAAAGGTAAGCGATTGGGAATTGACTGTGGGGGAAGAATTTTTAGTTAACCAGGTTGTTACGTTTTTCTAATCCTTTGTGTAACTATGTTTATCCTCTGCACATGATCAGACGTAGGTAGACATATGACAGTGTGTTTGCTATTTTCTATGGCGTCGGGAACAAAGTGTCTGTAGATTCTGTCTCTCCATCTTGGTCTTGGTGTGTGCTGCAAAACCATAAATAGGAAAAGCAGAAGTAAGAATAGGTCACTTCTTGGAAATCAAGGTGGGGGGGCAGCATCACACACTGAGGGAGAAAGAGAATAAAAGGCCATGTTTCTTGTCTGTAAGCAGCCATCTCTGTCAGACCACCAAACTGGGTGCTCTGAGTACGGATTGCTCTATTGCTGGCAATGTAATAAACTTTGTTTGACTTTTAACCTCTCTCTGATCTTGAGTTTTGAATTCCTGGAGAACGGTAAATTTTTGACACAACAATGACACTTCGCTTTATAAGTGTCTATAAGCTAGTTGGATGTGATAAAAGTGTTTTCATGTCGTTTTGCACGAGTGTTGACGTGTTTAGTGGAAGTTTACTATTCAATCCCCACGGGTGAAGCGGCGGGCGGATTCGACTCACTCGGACCGTGCGTGTTAGCTCGAGGTGGCTCTTCGACCACAATGAGTGGCAGAGAGGCCCATCCTAGCGGTTATTTAGTTATAATTTTATTATAAAATATGGATTTCTGAAAACAAAATGACGGCTTGACTGGTCCATTATCACTAAAAGGTTATTATACACTCATTTTTTATTCTTTTGAGCTCGAATTTTGAACAGAAGTTCACAAGACCTGTGGCTATTGATTTCCATTGTTTTAAAAAAAATTCCTTGGAGCTGGATAGTAAGGATTGCTGATTTCTAAGAGTGCTCACACAAGAGTACTCACACAAGCATAAGATACTTCTGGATTTTGTCCTGTTTTGCTCTTTTTCAAATAAGTTGGCATATGTTACTTCTCTGGCACAGCTTTGAAATGCTTTGAAATAGCTTTGTATGACGCAATTGTGAGCTTTTATAAATGGTAATGCAGAATCCAAGATGCCTGGGTGTTAACAGGTTAACTTTTCTATTCCTGCCCCACCTATACCTGGACGCTGCCTTCCATTAATGTTTTCAGTTTTGGTAGTCAACATTATTCATGTCCCAGTTTCTGTTTTTTCTGTTTATTCATGTTAATGTCACTGCTCTTTTGCACCTGCCCACTACAAGAACACCTCACCATCCCCTACATCATCTGCATGCCCTCACCCTCCAGGCACTCTTTTAAGCACTTAAGACTGTACATAAACATATATGTTTCACCTGCTGCTTCTGTGTCTGGGCAAATGTACATACATTTTGTCCCCCTGTTTCGTCTCCTTTCCAATCCAGGGTCAATGTTCAGCCCTATGTCCAACCATCTGTACCTCCAGTCACTTCTCCACTCCCTATCCCACTGCCAGCACCTCCTATCTCATAAACACTTCCCATTTCACCCATATTTTCTTTTTCTCTATCTGTGATCCAACCCTGTTTCCCTGTGCCCAGCCTGTTTGGTGTTCCTTCTCCTTCTCTGCACAGTGTTCAGTTTTTTTTGTCCAGTTGCCGGTTAAAAACCCTCACCCGGGCCTCTTTGACAACTGCTCAGTTCCCTCTACCTTGAGTCATGTGTAAGGGCTCTTTTCCCAAAGTTCAGTCTTGGTTCCCTCTGTCCAGCTCTGTCTTCCTGTTTTTTCCCTTTTCCAACCCTGTTTCCCTCTTGTGTTCTGCCTAGCCCCTAGTCCTGTCTGTAGTTCCTGCTTCTCTATTGTGCAATGTTTTAATTCCTGTCTTCCCTTTTTTCAATTCCTTAGCCTGTTAAGTCTGTTGTTTCCCCATCTTTAATCTGCAGCTCCTACCCACTTACCCTTATCCTTGGAGCTGGATAATAAGGATTGCTGATTTCTAAGAGTGCTCACACAAGAGTACTCACACAAGCATAAGATACTTCTGGATTTTGTCCTGTTTTGCTCTTTTTCAAATAAGTTGGCATATGTTACTTCTCTGGCACATGAAACTTCAGAGTCTTAGCTTTGAAATGCTTTGAAAAAGCTTTGTATGATGCAATTGTGAGCTTTTATAAATGGTAATGCAGAATCCAAGATGCCTGGGTGTTAACAGAACATGGCTGAACATGGCTAAAACTCGACCTCAACACTCCTGAGACTCCAAATCAGTGAATAAGTAAACAGCTTCTTTTCCCATTTCAGTAATCTTGGTGCAAGCCTGATTATACGTTTTCTAAATGGTTTTCTTGTGAATTGTGGTTTGTGTGTTTCATGAAGCTCGCTTTTCAGGGATGTTTCAGTAATTCCAGTACTCTTATCCATACCATTACGCATTCCATCACCAGTCACGTCTGTTTTATTTTGTGTTCATGTGTGTTTTATGTTTGTCTTGTGTAGTTAATAAATGTTGTCCTATCGTGACCAGCGATTCCTTTTCTTGTTCATCAAGGTGAAGTCAGTTCTTGGCTGATAATGCACCTATGCTCTTCTTATAGACTAAAATTGGTCCTAACAATTCCCTCTTTTCAAGGCAAAACTCTTTTTAACTGTGCAACTGAGAAGAGCTTTACCGAGGTTAATTACTTTATCCCCATACTCATCTTACCTCGGTGGACAAGTAGCTCATGCCGGATTACTGAATAACTGATAAGTCCCCTAATTAGTTAATGAATATAGTGGTGAATCAGCCCTAAGCTAATTCCTACATATATTCTGGTGGAGAATCAACCCTGAACGCTACATTTCCTACACCAGGTACCCAAAGCTACAGCCCATGCCTAGGTCCCCGAAGCTGCAGCCCATGTCCATGTTCCTGAAGCTGTCCATGTTCCCATATGCCTTTTTTATGTTCTTGAATAAAGTTTAAGTTCAAATGGAATTCCGTGCTTGCGCCTCCTTCCTCATTGCTTATGTGACAGAATTTAACAAATATTTAAGGGGAACATCATCTATTCCTTGCTGGGCACCACTATCACTAACTGAATATCACTAAATGAGATTATTATTTTATATATTAAATATTTTCATACAAACCACATACCCTTAATGTTAGTAACATCAACAATAAAGCAGCTTTATGCAACATATCAATATATATGTTTAGTGTAACATATCAACAACATACAGCCATGGAAAAAAATGAGACCACTTTTTTCTGTTCACTCTTTGTGAGCAGTGTGTGTGCACAGGTTGCTATTCTTTCATGAACTATTGCAGTGTAAGCTGTGTAAAAAATAAGAAATGCCTCCATATGTGTTGTAAGTGCAATAGTGTTTGTATAGCAGCTATTCTATGTGCTGTATTCCAGCAGCTTCACACCTGATTCAGTTTGCTAAAGGGATGAAACACACACACACTATGCACTTAACATTGCTATTTTAATTGTTGCAATTGTCAGATGACGTAAGTTTAGTAGTTTAACATTTCCAAGGTATAATAAATTATTTATATGTATTATTTTTAAAATTTCTCCAAGCATTTTTTGTTTGGAATTTTGAATCAAGTGTGGTCAATAGTGTATAAAACAATAGTGACATGCACAATAGTGACATTGCAAAAGTAAAATCCAGAAAAAAATGAGGCAGTCTCTTATTTTTTCCATGGCTGTATATACTTAATATAAGTAACACTATACAGGGGGTCCTCGAGTTACAACAGTCTCAACATATGACGTTTCGAGTTTAGATCACTCACTCCCACGCTCACTCCCACTTGACTCCATTAGCCTCGTACTTACTTACTACGAGGGTGAATTAGTTTGGTTGTGTGCAGTGGAAAAAATTGCAGTCACGCGGTGTATGATTGAAAGACTTTTCCTTTTTCTGTGGCTTAGTTGTGTTTTTATGATTTTACAACTGCGTTAGGATAGGTAAATTACTTGGCTAGGGTGTGTTTTGACTTACACCAAAATTCGGGTTACTGTCAAAGGAATGAATCTGTGGCGTAACTTGAGGACGCCCTGTATTAGTAATCAATATCTATGTTTAGTGTAAGTTAGGTATCAAGAAAATATTTCCAAATGTATGTTTAATGATAACAACTACTGTCCATCAAGCTGTAATCAGATATTTAACATATGTAGACGATTCACTACTACTATTTCACTAAAATGTTACTGATACTCACTGATGCTGATTATTATTTTCTCAAATGACCTGTCAAAATAATGTGTAATCTTGATCATTTTGGACTGATGTCAAATTTCTCTAGCTGGATTCTTACTGTTGATTCTTTAATCAAAGTTGAGCAGGTGAGCAGAAAAATGGCACAGCTTTGTTTCGTGAAAAGAAGGAAGCAGACCTGGTACAACATGTTGTAATATGTTCCATCCAGAACGTACAACTTATATTTCCAAACAAATGGAAAAACATGGTATCGCTGACAATAAGTTAAGGAACTGTCAAGAACTTTTGATGTCTTTAGCCCTTAGAAGGTGAAATAATTACCAGTGACAAGAGTTATGTTTAACTTTATGGTGGGGTTATGGGGGCAGTTAGTGGACTAGTGGTTAGAGCATTCAACCTGTTATCAGGAAGTCGTGGGTTCAAATTTCAAGACTGCTAGTGACACCTCTGATGTACCCTTCCCCACCATCCCCACAAACAACTCTCTTGGCACTGTGCTCTCAGCTGCCTGCTGCCTCACTTGGTGAATGGGTTTAAATGCAGAGGAAGAATTTCATGCTGTTCACATTGTGTGCTGTGGTGTGTTCATGTATGACAGAATGGTCACTTTACACTTTTACACTTTGATATTTCTAACTGCAAGTGTGAAATTATGAGTTAAGTACTACATTCCCACAAATGTTACTATTGCTACAAGTATGTAGTACATTTATGGCATTTGACAGATGCCATTATCTAGAGCGACATACAATTGTTAGTTACAGTAACAGTCCCCCTGGAGGGTTAAGTGTCTTGTTCAAGGACACAGCAGTAGAAAGTGGAATTTGAACCTTCAACTTTGTGGTCATCAGATTCATAGGCACGTGTTTTAACTACCACTACCACCCCTCTGAGTGAGTTATGTGAGTTACTGTTTATAAGGTATATGGATATTGATATTACTATTTGAATTATTGCTGCATCTCTAGTGTTTTCTTAGTCTGCTAAAGGATTCCAAAACAGACGGTTCCATGAATTTGGCAAATGAAAACAGACAGGTGGTCAGATCAGCATGACTTTCCTGTTATTGCCACACCCAGTGAGGAGCAGCATTCTGTGACAGTAAAGTGCATTACAATTCTTTATTTTAGCCATGGTAATGATTTAAACATATTTAAAAGTATGCTGTCCTTCTGTTCTTTTATGAATCAAAACATAGCAAATGATCTGGTCTTCATCAGACACTAAATTAGGCAAAAACTAACTTACAGTGATAACACATAACAGATTGGTTGTGCCACAGCACAGTTTTTACCCACATAAAATTCAACCAAAACTCCCCAAACATGATTGGTTCTGTCTGGTAACACTGCTTATGTATGAAGACAGTGTTATCCTTAGGGAGTTGAAGAAGTGCAAGAAGTGTAGCTTTTGGGGGTTAGGGTTGTTTGGATGTTGTTAGGATGTTGTTTGTTTGACCACTGTAACTCCAAAATGGTCTTTGGTATAATATGCCTGGTTAACTTCTAATCATAGCATGCTAATTTCTAACTTTCACAGCACTCAGTCGTCTCTTTTCAGGGATGGGCAAAATGACCGATTTAAGCCAAAATATAGCACAATGGCCTCCATCATGACCCTGCAGTGTGCTGCAGTTTCTAGCCAGAGTAGGCTTGAGCTGCTGGTTGGATATTGGAAACAGCACAGCATGTTATAGCACCTGCTGAGAATTCTGATGGACATGCTTTGCTGTATAATTCTGGTTGGAGCTTTCAGCACCAACAGGTTATTCATTGTGTGTCAAATTCTGCTGAACATCATGTCATATCAATAGTGTGGCTCTTTACTGAACATGTTTCACTAAAAACAATAGACTGTATGAAGTGGCAATAGTGAAATAAACATGTAATGACTTTTCTATTATTAATGACATTATAATTATTTCTATTATTCTCTTTATTATTCTTTTGTAAAAGCTATGTAGCACAGGGCTTTTCTACCTATGTGTATGCAGGAAAAAAGGCATGTACTAATGCAGATCCCTGGCCTGTCTTTTTGGGAGAAGAGGGCTCAAAAAAAAATATATAGAAAAAATGTTAAACAAATGTTTTAATGCTGTGCTTCTCCTCCATATAATATTCTGGTCAACCATTTAAGCTCTCAGTTTAAATGTTTACCAGAATATTATATGGAGGAGAAGCACAGCATTAAAACTTTTGTTTAACATTTTTTCTATAGTAAAATCATAGGTGGGGACACTGATGGGGACAACAGGGTGTAAAGAGAACTGACCCGGGACAGGTACCAGTAGAACTACCTCCAGATCAACACTGGAAAAACCAAGGAGCTGGTGATCGACTTCGACAGGCACAAACATCCTCCAGTGCAACCACTGAATATCCAGTGTCTGGATATTGAGTCTGTGGAGAGTTACAGGTACCTTGGTGTTCATCTGAATTATAAACTGAACTGGACTCATAACACAAATGCTCTCTACAGAAAAGGGCTCTCTACAGAGTAGGCTGTCCCTACTACAGAGGCTCAGGTCTTTTGGAGAGCAAGGGCCTCTCCTGAAGACCTTTTATGACTCCGTAGTTGCAACAGCCATCAGAAGCAGCATCTCCGCTAGGGACAGAAGGAAGCTGAACATGACCACAAACACATACACACACACACACACACACACACACACACACACACACACACACACACACACAAACAAACGCACACATTCAAACACCATGGACTGATAAGTGGAAGTTTCTCTTATGTACATATATACATGTATAAATTCAATGTGTACTTATAATATACTTATATAGGGTAAAGGGAACCCCGTATCCATGCTGTACAGTGTACACTGAACTGCTTTCTCCCTCAGTGCTAGAATGTAAAATACAGATGTACTGTAATTCATACAAACGCGTTTTTTTTTGGTATGCCCTGTCGTGTTCTTTGGTATAAGCAGGGTAAATACAGTAATAAATGAATTTAATTTATGGTAAATTAAATTTTGGGATTTAAGAAGAACAAACACAAGAACACTCAGAGAAACACTGGAGATAGCTCCATGTGAGATCAGCAGCAAGGGGAAATAAATAAGGTTCTCAGGTTGGCTACTTTCAGACCTCTCGAAATACAGCGGTATTTCACCATCCTAAGATGTGCTTTCTTTGTGTTCTCTGGAAAGTACCAAAATATTTATAGTTATATTTTATATGGACATGTAGCTGAATTTACATTACTATGTATGTTACAAAATTCGTAAATTAGATTTTTCTTAAAAATTTAGCACTAAAATGCATGAAAAAAAATATTGCTACAAAAAAAGCTCCTGAGGGCCAGCTCTGCTCTAGGATGCCCTCTGGAGCCAGTGGAGGTGGTGAGTGACAGGAGAATGGTGGCTAAGCTGTCATCCCTGTTGGAGAACATCTTCCACCCCATGCAGGAGACTCTGACAGCACTGAGCAGCTCCTTCAGTAGCGGCTGCGGCACCAACGGTGTGGGATGGAGAGATTCTGCAGGTCTTTCCTTCCAACCGCTGTCCACAACAAAAACTTTGCAGATGACCACACATGCACGAACAAATAAACACACACATCCAATACACCACGGTAGTTATGTGCAATATTATCTGAGTGCACTTTTTCTTATAGAACACATGCAACCTTTTTTTTGGGTGGAACTATCACTACGGGGCAAAATGTGCAATTTAAAAGTACAATTTTTCTGGGACATTTTCTACTGTTATTGTCCATGTCTGTAACTCCATTGTGTACTGGATGTGTGTGGTTGTTTGTTTGTGCGTGTGTGGTCATCTGCAAAGTTTTTGTTGTGTACAGCGGTTGGAAAGAAAGACCTACAGAATCTCTCCATCCCACATTGTGGGTGCAGCAGCCACTGAAGGAGCTGCTTAGCGTATTTGTGTGTGTATGTGTGTGTATCTACAGAGTTCTTATATTTACTTGTACATCCACTCTATATATATATACATATACTCATTGTGTACATAAATTAGTCTACATTTAGTTTACATATAGTCTACACATACAAATATTACATATAGTCTACACATACACAGATGTTGGGCTCTGCAGGTGGAGCAGCTCAATATTCTCCCCCTCCACTGTACACAATACATGAAATGGAACGTTATGACTGTATAAATGATTGTAATATTACCCTGCACATAAAGGTTGGACATTCCTGCCACCTGGGTCCGACTGGATGCCTCTCTCTACCCCTCCATAATGGGCCTCCTTCTCTTGTTGACCACTGCCAACTCCTCTAGTGGTATGAAAGTTTCAGGAGGCCCTCTGTCTGTTGCCTTCACACCAACCTATTTTCTTATTGACTGTAAAACATAGAAACAAGCTATTAACTGGAGCCTAGACACACTACATCTCTCATAATGAGTAGAAATATTCATGTAAACTATAGAAATATCAATAGAAACTATTTATACATTAGCCTACAACTTGAAATGATGTGCTCCTCGTAGTCTTACATGATGATCATTCTTCCTCTGTGAAGTACGGTGATTGCGCCGTGATTTGAAATGGTCACTTGCACTCTTGAACGCACCCCGCGCACAGAACCAATTGCATGAAATGATTGGGCTTCGTAGTACCGATTAATGCCACCTGGGACAACTTCGATTAGTCAAGTGCGAGTTCACAATTTACCCTCGAATTAAGTCAGACTTGGTTAAACGTGTTTTGTAGTACAGGGCCCAGGAGGCTCATTCCATTCAGGTGCCTCTGATTGCCTTGCTGTCTGCTGCGCCCAAACATAAACATTCCAGCAGAAGGCCCGGGGCCTGTACTACGAAGCGCGATTAACTAACTCTGACTTAGGTCAAGGGTGTCGCGATTCCTGCTGCAACCACGGGGGGTCGCTGCAGGTCTGGAAAATGCCTCAGCTGGGGACACTAATTAGGAACTGATTTGCCCTCGGATGGGTATTTACTCATCCCTTAACCTTGTTCGTGTGTGTATGCAGTTTGTGTAAATAAACCCTCACATCATGAAGATTCGCGCCCGTGCCTCCTTACCTTCGTGGTCCGGACCGGACCATACTGTGACAATGGGTAAATTGTGAACTCGCACTTGACTAATCGAGGTTGTCCCAGGTGGCGTTAATCGGTACTACGAAGCGCATTAAGATGTTGACTAGTTGAGTCAAGAGTTTCAAATCATGCCGAGATCACCTTACTTCACGGAGGAAGAATGTATGATCATCATGCAAGGCTACAAAGAGCACAAATCAGTGCTGCAGTGCAAGTCCAACACCACAGCAGCCAACAAAGGCAGGCAGGCTTGTTGGCAACGTATTGCTCACCGAGTAAATGCGTAAGTACATGTGCATTTTCTAATATTCTTAGTGGAGTGTGATTTATTAGAATATTTAAATGTTGTGTGAAAATTAAGAAAACGCTTTAAATAAATATAGAGGTGTATAGATGCATCGCATGTCAGAAGTGGGCCTTTTAATTAATTTAATACCCCCTTAAGTGCAATTACTGGGAGGTTACTCAGTATGTAATCCTGTGTTAACAATAACTGTTAACATTTCAGATGCAATAGCTCTGGGAAGCGTACTTGGCTGCAAATAACAACGTAGTACAGAAACATAATTTCAGGTGGTAGGCTCATGTATTAATAGTTCATGCATTATAATGTCTACTCATTGAGAGGTGTAGTGTGTCTAGGCTCCAGTTAATAGTTTGTTTCTGTGTTTTACAGTCAATAGGAAAAAGGTTGTTGCGAAGGCAACAGGTGGAGGGCCTCCTGAAGCTTTCATGCCTGCAGAGGAGTTGGCATTGGCCCACAATAGATGGAGCCCATTATGGAGGGGTAGAGGGAGGCATCCAGTCGGACCCAAGTGGCAGGAATGTCCACCTTTTATGTGCAGGGAAATATCACAATCACTCTGTACAGTGTGAACAGTTGTGCAGTCATCACATTCCATTTCCTGTGTTGCATGCTCGAGCTTGACTGTGATAAAAACAAAACTTGAAATAAAACAAAAACTTGAAATTGAGAAGCTCGAGCATGAAAAGAAGGTATTGCAATACATTCATCAGTCTTTCATCAATATGTGTGTGCATTACTGAATTTTCATTTTCCATTTGTTGGAACGGGAGCAATTAAACAAATAAAGACATGACAAAAGCTTCAATGTGTTCATAGCCTGTATCTTTTTTTTTTGTTTTTTTTTTTTGTTTTTTTTTTAAATATGTGACAAAGTGCTTTGTGATGGCCTCTCACAGCACACCCTGTGGGGTGGTTGGGGGTTAAAGGCACAGGTATCAGGACTGGGGTCTTTTTCCTTCTGATGGTGGCCATGTCGTGTAGAACCACACATGCTGGCACCACCTGACAGGCCCTCTCTGGCTTCACATGCAGCCCCTTCAGGCAAAATGTGTCTAACATTCTAAAAGTCATTTCAATCCTGCCCCTCATGTTGGCATGAGTTGGTGATCACATGTCCTCTAAGGATTTAAAGTCATTAGCTCATTCTGCTATTGCAACATCAAAGTCATGCTCATATGAGACAATCCCAATAAAAGATGGCCACAGTGTTCAACGAGGACATCATTTACATCAGGGTAGACCAGCAGCCTATGTGGGTGAGAAAACTTGTCAGACACAGGGGGAAGAAATGTGAGATGTCCTCTATTAATTAACTAGGGCATTAACAGAAAAGTCGACTAGTTGACTTCAGCGGCACAATGCCGCCTGAGAGAAGTCGACTAGTCGTTTGTGACTTAACCAATTATTATAGTCCCTTCATAAAAAGGGCGGTACCATTGGTGCAGTGGAATCTAAACACAAGGCCACAACAAGATGAGAGACCGGGCAGCAGAGGAGACAGACACACATCACATGTGTGGAGATCCTTCACTCTAGACACACAAACAGCACGGAGACCTGC
>JBBIGA010159082.1:0-17653 GCA_037576975.1 Alestes dentex | reverse complement strand
GTCTGATGGGTGGGTGTGTGACAGGGGGAGGAGTTATAGAGTCTGATGGGTGGGTGTGTGATGGGGGAGGAGTTATAAAGTCTGGTGGGTGGGTGTGTGATAGGGGGAGGAGTTATAGAGTGATGGGAGTGAGGAGGAAGGATTTTCTGTGGTGTTCTGTGGAGCACTTTATTCTGGTGAGTCTGTGGCTAAAAGTGATTTTCTGGTGGACTGAGTGGACTTTCCATTACACTGATATCTAGGTAATGTTTTTCTTTTTGCCGCAGTTTCCAAGTTGTAGAGTTCCTCCTCCACCACTGAGCCTGTTTTTCTGGAGGTTGTGTAGTGGTCACATAATTTCTCATGCAACATTAGTTGTAACATCAAACAACAGCAAAAGCAACAGCGGAAGAGCTGCTTAGCATTTTGTTTTTAAATTTTGTCTGAATTTAGTGACAGTGCATGAAAGTATTGCGATAATTACCTTTGTTCAATCAGCTGTCTGCAATTTTTTCCAGTTATTACTACTGGTTCCATGGTATGGCACCAATTACTTGGACTCAAATCTCCCAAAGGTGTTCAGCATGGTTGAGATCTGGTAACAGCAAAGGCCATGGAATATTATTTGGATAATTTTCATACTCCACCCATGCATTTGTCTTTGTAATAAGGTATTTATGCACCACAGCCTTACTGTTATATACCTTTTTATGTAGTTTTGGATGGACGTCTTATTAATCTTGATCATTCAGTCACTTGAAGAACAGCTGTTAGTCTCTTTTGCTTTTTATATCACAGCCTCTGAATATGCACTTTCCACCACAGTTCCCTTGTCCATTTTGCATTCTGATCCAAAATCAAGGAGAAATGGGCCTGCTCTGCATTTTTATTTGTGCCACAGAGCATGGTAGGATGTTAATTACTTCATCGTATCAACCTGTATGGCAGCATCTGTCCTCGTTATGTTCCTCCACTCATTCATTCAGGTTTTTTGCTCATTTGTCAGCTGTCATTATGTAAATACTGCTGTACTCACACATAATGTTGGGATCAGACCCAACGAGAACTGGGCTTGGCTTTGTTTTGTCATTGGCTGGGGCTGAGCTGGCCTTCAAACTGACCACAGTGCTTAGAGGGACTTTACACGACAGGCATTTGGTGCCATGCACAATGACTAATCAGATATCTTTTCAGGGAACAATGAACAGATTCTTAGAAGTAAGAGTAGAAAAAAGCTCAGGCATAACTGCATATGCAACTGAAGGCACACACATGTTTGTATCTTCAACCCTTTGAACTCAGAGAGCATTAGTAAAATCTGATTTAATCAAATGTAAACCGTGTAAAACAGTCTAAAACCGCCGCTCGGCCACTGCCTGGACCACTCCCTCTGCTGGTTTTCCCCAGCAGTGTGATTTTCAAACCAACAATAGCTGTTATTGTTATTATTATATGTTTTAAAAATTACTATAAGTTCCCTTTTGTTTCTACGTGACATAGGAACACTAAACATAGCTCAGCTTAACGTCTGACACCTTAAGCATCAACACAAGGGAACTTCCATACAAGGAGTCCCTTTGCCATATGAGCACAATTTGCCATTTGTTTTTGCGCTTCAGGCTCAGATCTGTGCTGCTCACGGTCTATGAGTTAAAGGCAATCTTTGCATGTTTATGCATCTTTCCATGTGTCATCTTTCCAATGTTGTATGAGTGGAGATGGGTACTAAATGTCTGAACAATTGAATGCCTCTGAAAGTAAACTCACAGAAAATTTTAACCAGAAATGATAACCAGTGCTCTGCCTTATACCTTTTATGATGGTTTTTTAAATAAGAATTTGGCCTACATTTATTTATTTTATGCATTTATAGAATTGGAGTACATACAAGGCGTTCAAAGGCAAATAATACACAAAAAACATATTTGTTTAAACTTAACCATTTTACCATTATAGATGTTACATATAAAAACTCAGAGGACATGTGTAGGTTCACTGGGCATTTTCAATGGTAAATAAAATGACTGTTCGCACTGCAGACATTGCAACCCCTAGTTCCATTTACCACCACTGTAACCTGGACTAAACAGCATTCTATAAGATTCTCCATCAAAAGGAAAATGGCCTCAACCCTGTTCGAGATATAGCACATTTGTGACATCCCCGGTCAGCGGCCGCTAGAGGCCACCAGTATATGAACTAAGGGGACTTTGATTTTGACACACGGGTGTGTTTACCCTGGCCGGCTCATCAGCAAGGATTCACAGCCAGCTGGTGGTTAAGTAATAAGTGACGTTTTTTTTCATTGGTTCTTGTCTTTATACATGTGGTATTTTAGTTCCAATGATTAATGTCTTTGTTGTTGTTCCACCCTCACCTTTCCCTTGGTGTGTACCTGTCTATTTGGTTTGTGTTTTGAGAAAGAGTATTGGCCATCGTGCCATGTTTGTGTTGCTTTTTGTAAAATAAAAGCATATTTTGAGAAAATGGAAATCCAGGGTTAAATCCAGTTATTTAGCACATTTGGGGCTAACATTTCAATATATGTGTAGACTTGTGTGTGTTTATTTTATAACACGCAGAAATTTAGTATGTACACATAATTACTCTACAAAAAATGTGTATAAAAAAGTAAAATAAAAACAAAACAAGAAAAGAGGTTCTAGAATCAAGAAAAGTGATCTTCCAAAATTTAAGGTTTCTAAAAACAAGAAAACACTTCTAAAAACAAGATTATTAATCTTACATCGTTAAGTCGGCTATTCTTGAAATTTAAAAAAAAATCAAGATTGCTTGTTAATATGTCATATTTTACAGAATCATGAGATTTTTATGCTAATAGGCACATGTACTGTGCATATGTTATTAAGCTGACACTGTATTTCATTATTTCGCTCCCCTCGAGCAGTGCTTTTGCAAATTGACTTCCAAAAAGACTGCAGTCCAGGGCATAAACCAATGACCTTTTCAGTTCATGGTTCATGGCAAAGGTTTCTGAGGTTTTCTGAGGTCGGTGCTGCCCCGCATCATTTATGCTTCTGTGACATGAACTGCTTTGCAAAATGACTTGCATCTTTCATACCGTATAAAGAACATTTTGCACAGTTTCCCACTACTTGATGCTTGAACTGTGTCTGTTTGTCCATGGCAGTGTGTCAGAAACCACATAAGCAAGTTTATTTGAGATGTCTTGTCTTTTGATTTTGTTTATAGTATTGTGCAAAAGTCTTCGATGCCTGCAAATATATTTAAAAACTGTTTAGATAAGCTGTGTGTTTTTTTCACACTAATATTTCTAACTATACTAAATACAATTTAAAAGAATAAATACAAATAACATCATACAGTAAATAGTGATGTTATGTTCAGTATATCAGTGTGTTCCTTTTTGAAGTCCAGTATTACTTGTAGTTTCCTTCGGAAACCTGGTTTGACTCAGTCAATCCTGCTGATGGGGTTTCATAAATTCAAACAACGGCTGGAGGAATCGAGGTGAAATCTGGAACTACTAAATACTTTTTACAAACAAAAAGAAAAATTGCTTTAAACAATTTGTATAGGTGCTTAAGGCTTTTGTATAGCACAGTACTGTACATGTACATGATGTGCAAAGCCATCTCCCTGTGCTGTTTCGTTCATGAGAATACATGCAAATGAACAACTATTTTTGATTTGATGTGAAATCAAGACTGAGTTTTGGAGACACAATACAAGATGAAATATAAAGTCAAAATAAAACTAAAATATTCTGTATTAAATACAAAAAATGCTGTGGTCAGTAAAAGAACTGGAAGTAAATATTATAGATAACTAAATAAATTACTGCTGAAGTAATTTATTATGTAACATCAGTTAAATAATAGGAATCCATCATTTAACACGAACCGTTATTGCACATACAGATGATATGGTAGCTCAGTGGGGGCGTGGTGGTAGCTCAGTGGGTAGGATACTTGCCTCTGGACCAAGAGGTCATGGGTTCGAATCCTACCTTCAGACCACCACTGGGTTCCTGAGCAAGACCCTTAACCCCAAGTTGCTCCAGGGAGACAGTTAGGGAATGGAAGTCGCTTTGGATAAAAGCTGCTAAATGCTGTAAATGTAATGTAAATGATATAAGTAGTGATATTGCATGTGATACTACAGTTGCATAAGCAGTGACATAAGTGGTGATGTAAATAGTGGTATAAGTGTGATATTAGTAGTGATATTGCACATAGGACTATTCCACATATACTGTTAATAGTTTACTAGTTATCATGCTGTTATTACTGCCCGCCTCGCCCCCGGGTTCCTCAGTTCTTAACAGTTTCCACTTGTGCTCAGTTGGGATACGAGGCTCTCTCAGTGTAGATTATTCTGAATCTGAGAGCGAATAAGTCCCAAGAGGTCTGTACAACTCTGGGGTTACTCTCAGTGAGCTGAAGCTCCTCTGAGAAAGCAGAGGAAATGTAGCAGGGATACGACTTCTGAGAGAGTGAGGGGGAAGAAAGACAGAATAAAAAGGTGGGCTTATGTGGATGTGCAGCCTAGATCCCTGATCAATATGGGGTCGTGACCTTCGTTTGATTTGAGCTGACCTTTAGTTATTAACCCTGATGGAGATCTTGGTCGGATGGGAAGCTCAGGTTTCTTAGCTCTGCTGCTGAAATATTGCTGGAATGAAATTCTTCAATGATGCTGTAATTTTTTCATACCTGCACCAGAATCAAGAATTCTACAAAGATCAGAACTCTTAGCCCAATATTTTAATTTCTTATGATAATCACTTCATCTATCTAAATATTACAGCAATTATATTAGATGTGTACGTCAATTTGGCAACACTGTTGTTGCCAAAAGTAAGTACAAAGACAAAATTGTGTAGATCTGTAATGTATGTGCAATATTTTTTATTGTTACCTGCATTTAAGTCAAAGCATTCCTTTTATGTGTGAGGGGCAAACTGAGGAATCTAAGATTGTTTTTCTATGAGACTGAAACTCTGATTATGATAAATTATTAATATGGATTTTATTGGTGATGCATCATTTACATTAAAGAAATCACTGTATTATGAAATCACATGCTATTATGCTATTATGCATGCATAAATTTTAACACTATGTATGGTGATATTGCTGTTTCATTTAAACAGTGCTGTATCTATATGTAGTCATTCTGACAGGTATTAACACCTTATTGGTTGAATGGGATAATAAGCTTTATATGGTTTTTTTTTTTTTATTCTGAAGTACTCTGTAATGCTCCATAATGTTTGTATGATCCATTTTGTCATTTTGACAGATTGTAATACACTACAGGAACTGTAGAGGGCGGTTTAAAATAGATAGCACTCTGCAATGCTCAGTAATGTTCATATAATGAATTTGGGTGTTTTCACAGATTGGAATGTACTGTAGGAAGTGTAGGGGGTGATATGGTTTGTATTGATTCATTTAAAAGTGCTCTATAGTGCTCTATAAACTTCATAGGATCCATACTGTCATTCTGACAGACTGTGATACAGGAAGTGTAGGGGGTGATATGACTTCGATTATGTTATTGCATTAAGTAAAAAAGTTCTCTTTAGGTGATGCCAGTGGCAGGGAGAGAAGAACCGAAACCAAAGACGGGATAATAGTTAGATTAGTGAGATGTGAATTCAGTCCCTGAAATAAAAATGATATTTTATTATGATGATAATTAATTATGTCAGTGCAGCACTATTTTTGTAGGATCAGTAAGTGATAAGTACTCTGTATGAGGAACGTATGATTGTTGTCATGTTAACCCTTCAAGGAGGGGAGTTTTTAACAATTCTGCTTGTTACTGTGTGTTTGCTTGTTCCACACTAAAATTTGACAATCCGTAAATTGTGAATTGTTCTTGTATATGATCTGGTTGTGCCACCTGACTCAAGAGCAACTAAATATCTCCTGATCAGAAACCTGATGTTCACCTTGTTGCTGGTGTCACTCATTTTATTTTGACATGTTCGACAGGATGATTATGTTTGTTGTACAGCACAACAAGCTGTGGTTGCTATGGTTGGAGTACCATAGTAGTTATAAATGAATAAGGGAGAAGCTGAATACTTAATAAAGACGGTTTATAAAGGTATGTAACCAAGCCAACTGCTTGTCAGGGTTATTTGCTGGTTTTGTTTTGATATGTGTCAAGTGGCTCCATAATTGGGCAAAATCTAGAGATTAGTTTTGCTGCGTCAGTCTGTGTTTCGTGGCTGCGTGTGTTGTGTCAGTTGGTGCGTCAGCTGATCGGTATGGATTGACTCTCTAATGTAAAAATCTATTAATATAAAACTCTAAGTGTAAAGATGATGGCATATTCGTGAATCCTCATTAACCTACATTGTCGGTCAGCAGTTAGAATGTGGGTTCCAAAACACACCGGTGTGATAGTATGCTTTAATGGAAAGTAATCAAGTGGTGCAACACAGCACACCGAGGGGTTAAAAGGTGCTGCCCTATACATAGACCAAATACAAATAGCCCATAAAACTACATGCTGTACAAAAATTACTGTCTGTATCTGAAATGCGACAGAGGAAATTCAAGAATCCAGGATTCCTCAGCTCTGCCCTTGAGCCATGTGAAGAATCTGGAAGTATACTGGCAATATTTTGACTCCTCCAGCCATGTTTCTTTTTTTATTAGCATATAACTACTGTAGCTGTAGAGCCGCAGCTAAATCAACTGTTGTTTTGGAGAGCCGTGTCTTTTCCTCACCTCCTCGTTGAATAAGAGGTGACGGCGTAATTCAGTTCAATTTTGTTTTAAGGCAGGAGCTGCCACACGGCTCCACTTCATCATCGTGTTTCCTTCTGGCCAATTTCCCAGACAAATGAGGTAAAGGGAGAGCGCTGCAGTCTCTGGAGAGTTCCACACACGTTTCCCCTGATGCTATCGAGGCCGGCAATAGTAGCTGCAGCTGCTTCTCTCCAACAGAGGAGTCCCTGCCTCCGTAGACGAGGATCCGTTCGCTCTTTGCCGAGGATTTTAAGAGGCCCTGGAGTGAGTCCAGTCCTGTGGTCTGCATTACGCATTCTGGGGAGGCTCCTTCAGACTGGGCAGCTTGTGTTTTAATGCTTTCTAAAGGCTTTATCAGACTTGGCTTTCAGCGTTTAGTGTGACAACTTTCATTTCATGTTGATAAGGTGATTGTTTTGGTTCTGTTTAAAATAAATGTAGCAGTGGTTGATTTGATAGTTTCTTATACTCTCAACATTCTACTGTTGGGGGAAGTTTGACAACGTTCAGGAAAAGAAACAAACTGGAGGGTGTCATGCAGGTGCAGGGCTGTAGTGAGGTGGCTGATTCAGGGACCGAAAGGCGTCCGACGTCCAGTCGTAGTGCGGGACTGATCTTCCAGGCGTGAAACTAGGGAAACAGAGAGGGAACGTTAGTCTTGGCACCCCCTGTTTCCCTTTCCCGGGCCCTTATATAGGGTGCTTGCTCCTCATTGATGGTGACTCCTGGTGTGGCTGCTGGTGCTTCTCATTAGAGCGCCCCTCCCTCGTTCACACGCTCTTGGTTGGTCCACAACATTGGTGCTGAAGAGGGGTGTGCGCTCTCCGACACAGGTCATGGCTGTGCTCCAGCACCTTGGACAGCGCCATCTGAGAAGCACTTGCTGGCCATTGCCGTGGATTTGTCAGCCCACGGCCACAATTTATATGGATGAGGTATCATGTCTGTTTCTCTGTGTTACAATGTCCTGATGTGGCAGTACCTAAATGAACCATCTCTAATAATTAAATGAACAGAATATGAAGAATTTGCAGCCTGAAAGTGACCATTCTGTCATACGTGAACACACCACAGCGTGAACAGCACGAATTTCTCTGCATTTAACCCATTCATCAAGTGTAGCAGCGGGTAGCCAGGAACGTCAGAGATGCCACTCTTGGGAGATGCTAGTCTTGGGAATCGAACCCACAACTTCATGATCAGAAGGCGAATGCCCTAACCACTAGGCTACTAGCCTTTTACTAGAGCCAAGAGAGTCAACAAACTAAATCAGCATCCTCGCTAGCTCTTTTATGGCTAAAGGCTTCATTGTATTGGCCTTATAAATACCTGCCAGGTATGGCCTTTCACTGGACTGGACCATCCCACTTTGGAACAAGGAGTTGTTGTTCCAGTTGACCCAAGCCTACGTAACATGTAGCAACATGCCTAAAATCTATAATGTTGTAGGTTATGTCATGACAGGTTTTGCCAATTTCAAGACATTAGATATTATGGTCTCTGAAAAGATAGTAACACACAACACTATTATATCAATGTGATAATTTATGAGTATTGCATTTTAATTCTTATAAGTTATAATAAATACCCTATAGGAAAGTTTCTTTTAGGTCATTCTGATTACATTGCATGTGCATATCTCTGCATACACCTTTAGCAACAAAGCAGTAGGCTGTTTTTATCGGTGGGCATACATTCTTTTCATTCAAGCACCATTTTGAGCATTGCTGTTTTTCAACTAGTGAACTGCTTCCCCCTCTTTTTATAATGTCTTTGGTTAAGACCCCCAAGGCTTTTTGAAAAAGCTAGTCAACATTTACATTGCTTTTAAACTGTGGGTCATTTAACTGCTACCCTTTATGCTCAAGCTCACATTTCTGATCGACTCTATTGTCTGGATATCAACACTGTAGTGGAATTTGGGGAGCCAGAGTGTGGTTCAGTATGGATTACTCATTTTCTGCAGGCCTTTCAGGTCAATCTGAGATGTGATGGTGATTGATTTGCTGCTTTGTGCGGTTTCTGCCATAAATTCAGTCACAAATGCACAATCCATTGGCCTGATCATGTCTGGCAATCAAGTCATTCAGTTGGATCAATAAAGCAATTGAGGTAAACAACCATTGCTTGTAAATCATCACACAGGGGTAAATATTGAGAGCTGTCAGGTGTTCTGTAGTACGTCATCTGCTGTTATTACCAATTAAGAGTGGGACCCCATTCTCTACGGTCATAAACAGTGACCTGCAGATGCATTAAATATTATTATAAAGCATAAATCATATCTTTAATTTATACAATCAATAGCTCTTATTCACACAACTCCTAGACTCTAATAACAGCCGCACACGTGCTGAATATGACATTCATATACATCTTTTGACACCTTTGCTCATGGGAAATCTATGAATAAGTTAATGAGCAGCAAACTATTAAAAGCAACAATAAATTGGAAAACTGAATTTCCCCTTGAAAGCCTCCACTGCTATTAGAATCTAGGAGTTGTGTGAATTTGAGCTATCGATTGTATAAATTAATTACATAATCTATGCTTTATAGTAATATTTAATGCATCTGCAGGCCACTGTTTGTGACTACGTATAGAGAACGGGGTCCTACTCTTAATTAGTAGTGACAGCAGATGACATATTACAGAACACCTGACAGCACGCGTGCGGCTGCGCTTCACCCTGGGCTACTAAAGATGTTTTAAAAGATTAAATGTGTTATGAAATTGTGTAGTTAATCATTTATCATGTTAAAAGGCCATACATTAAATATAAGGGATACCACCATACTTTTAAGCTACCTATGTAAGGACATGTGCCTAAACATTGAATGTACTCACAGCTCTGCTCTAGACCTTCACTGTAAACACTTATAATTTAAATGTAAGTATATAATCATAATAGTGTGGAAAAAGTATTTACAATCAATGTTTTGGAAGGTTACTTATTTAGGGACTTTATGACACATGCATAAGCATTGAAGAATGTATTTATAAGGCTATTGTACTACCTACAGTCCCTAAGTAGGTAGCCTAAAAATAAGATGATATCCCTTATGTTTTATGTTAATATTTTTGTACTCTGGATACTGCATGACTTTCTACACTAGAGCCGTCACACTGAATAAGTTAATATCACGTTAACATGATGAAGGATAACCAACACAATTTTTAACACATTTTGCTGGTTTGACACATTTCGCTGATATTTTACGTCGTCCAGGCTGAAGCTCTGCTGCACATGTGCTGTATATTATTACGGCTTTAGCCTTCTAATGTAGGTACCATTAGCAAAAATACAGCTTCAAAATCCTTTTTCACAGTATAGTTACATTTATTATGTCTTTACAGTAAATCCTCAGCACTGTGAGGATTCTGGCACAGATGGGTCCTGGTGTTAAGGTACCAAATTAAGGCCCAGCAGGATGTGGAGCTTCTCCATTTAGAGCATGATTCCTCTCTGCAGGTTTAGTTTAGCTGTCAGTGTAACAGCTGTGGGCGTGTGGAGGACAGCTGTGTGAGAGGCGAGTTCATGACTGGCCTGTTTGAGCTCGTCATCCCTAACCGACGGACGGACAGCAGCTGCTGCGGAGTCAGCGAATCTGCTTCAAATCATCAGGACACGGAGGGAAATACAGTCCACTGCACTCAAAAGCACATCCGTACTGGTGCTGAGGGAACACAGCCTGCGGGAACAGGAGAGGTGTAACGACATAGCATTATATCGTCTTGAGCCACCCCTCATTTCTTCACATTTTGCTTCCAAAGAGCCAGACGTTCTTATATTTTTAACCCTTAGAACACGAGTGGCATGGAACCATGCCAGAAGTGCAATAAATGGTAAATTGTTGTCATACAGCAAAACCGCTCAGTTTACGGAAGTTCTCAAGCTTTGTGTTGGTGTTTGAGGTGTCAGACATCATGCTGAGCTTTTTTGCTATGTCTTGTAAAACTGAAGTTATTGTAATTTAAAACACATGTAATAATAATAATAATAATAATAATAATAATAATAATAATAATAATAATAATAATAATAAAAATAACCGATACTGTGGTTTTTAAAACGGCATCACACACAAATGCCAATAAAGAAGAAAAATGCCTGGATTTATTTTGTTTTAGGTCTTAGAAACAAATGAATAATACACAAGATATTTGAACCCGGGATGCTGGTATCTGTTTAGAACACATCGTCTGTTCATCTGGGTAATGTATTAATGTTTGGTCACATCTGTTGGAAAAGGCTTCAGTATTATGGAATAGTGCCCGTATGCAGAATAAAACCTGGCTTGCAGTGGCTGCCTGGCTGTATTTTCAGCTAATATCAGCATAACTAATAGTGCAGGCTACAGTCTGTTATTGTGTAACTCTTTGGTTTCCAGTAAAATGCGTTACAATGTAGGTGGTTGCCAGTTTTGCGTATTACACTCCGGAAATTCATCTGCTGCCATCATGCTGCTCATAGTCCAGGCTCACGCTGTACAGGTCTGGAGCAAAACTGAGTCATTCTGGAGAGGTTAAGCTGAGTATCTATCCAGCCCAGGTGCGTGTGGGTGTGTATGGGGGTTTTGTGTGCTCCACACCACCCCCTGTTGGCGACTGGGCATCAGCGTCTCTCTCAGTGGGCTTTACATGCCAATAGCCATCAGCGTCACAGTGGGCTGCCCACTGTGTGCCCAGAGCTGAAGTAATGTGCCCACAGTGGGCTTCAGCACTGGTGAGCTAATGCGCCCAAAAGCAGGAGGAGAGAGAAGCTAAAGCAAGGGCAGCACTAGCCACTCAGGAGCGGAAGAAGAAAACAGAGAATGTGGGTGTTGGTGTGTGTGTGTGTGTGTGCGTTTGTTTCTGTACATTGTCAGGCCATAAAATATCCTGTTTTTGTAGGAAAAGCTAAGAAACACCTCATTTGTATCTCAAATTGTCAAAAAAAATCCTTTTAGGGTCAGGGTTAGGTTATACACAGGTTTATACATGATGTAAATGTATTTGTTAGCAAAGAATTTTGAGTGTATTTTTAGTAAATATTAAGTGAGTAAAATGCAAATGTAGAAGCTCTCAATGTGTGTACAAAGTTTTCGTACAATGACTGGACATATATTATGCATATTAGACTTACATTACTTATCATACATTATCATACATAAGGAACATATTTTTGGCGTCTTGTCTGGAAGAAGTGTGTGTGTGTGTGTGTGTGTATAGACACGTATATCTTCAAGAAAGTGTGTCATAAATATGTTCCATGTGTATGATACATACAGTATATGAGTACACATATGTAATACTAATAGCATTGATATTACTGGGTAGTTACATGTCTTACATATATATCACACATATGGAGTTATGACACCCCGTGATGATGTGAATGCGCGTGTGTGTGTTTGCCCCTCTGCGTGGTTCATAAAAGAATGCAGGAGTCATTCCAGGCTGCCTTGGAAAATGACTGCCTCTGCATGTCTCTTTCTGCTTTTGTTAGCTTGCACTTTCATAATGGGTTCCATTATAAATTATTACTAAATCACAGACAAAACCAGCCTCTGTTCCTCTTTAGTGTGTAAGCCTGTCTGTGTTTTTGTGTGCCTGTGTGTGTGTGTGCGCGTGTGCCTATGTGTTTGTGTATATGCGTGTCTTCTACCATGACACCCAAACAGCATTATAGAAGATGTTTATCTGACAAGGGGTATAGGGTTTGGCCTCAACGTGTCCGTTTTCTTCTGTGTTATTGTGTGTGTGTGTGTGTGTGTGTGTGTGTGTGTGTGTGTGTGTGTGTGTGTGGTGGACAGGTTGCATTTGCTCACTGTGTGTAAGCAGCATAGTGATATTTCTCTTTTTTTTCCTGATAGCTGTTGGTGATTTGTGTTCCAGTATTTAAGCTCCAGTCTGATGATTTGTCTCACTGCAGTACTCTGAGTGACAGTGACGTCTGGAGGAAAACACACACACACACACACACACACACACACACACACACACACACCCACAGAAAGAGAGAGAGAGAGAGAGAGAGAGAGAGAGAGAGAGAGAGAGAGAGAGAGAGAGAGGGAGAGTGTGAGAGAAGGAGAGACAGAGGGAGAGAGTGAGAGAGAGAGACAGAAGGAGAAACAGAGAGAGAGAGAGAGAGACAGAGAGAGAGGGAGAGTGCGAGAGAGAGAGAGAGAGAGAGAGAGAGAGAGAGAGAGGGAGAGAAAGAGAGACAGGGAGACAGAGAGAGAGTGAGAGAGAGAGAGAAACAGGGAGAGAGAAAGATAGAGAGACACACACACACACACACACACACACACACACACTCACAGAAAGAGAGAGAGAGAGAGAGAGAGAGAGAGAGAGAGAGAGAGGGAGAAGCACAGGGACTGATGACTAGTTCTACATAATATATTGCTTGTTATCCATTAGCATTTAAAGTACTTTAATTACAAAAGGCTGCTAATGTGGAAATGAGCCTTATAATCTATCATTAAAATGGTTTATAAATTGTTTTTCCTCAGACATTGCACATACACTCATTCACATTGCTTCCTGTATTGTAATTGTTTATTTTATGTCCCAACAAGCCATAATTCAGTTTTCACCTGACCATATTTGACACTGTGCCTTTAAGACTGGCATATGGAAATGTATATATGGCCACTTTATTAGAAATGCTTGCCTTGTAGCTCCACCTTGCTGGCAGTTAGAGTCTGTAGCCTATCAACAGTATCTAGTCAGCAGTTCTATGATGGCCTTGTCGAAATACAAATGATGTAGAGTGGATTTATAATTGTGCGGCGCCAGATGGGCTTTAAATCTGTTTTTTACACCTGTATTATGTAGCTATGAAGCAGGTGGAGAGCTTAAAATGTCAAGTCAGTGCATGCTGTAAAGAAACAGCAATGCATATCACAATAGGCAGCAATATATAACTGAAATGTCCTTTTAAAAAAGCAGGTGCCACAAAGGGTTCTTTGAGTAAAACCTTAGAAGGGATGGATGGGTGATGAAGCAGGAGTTATAGAGTCTAATGGGTGTGTGACGAGGGAGGAGTAATAGGGTCTAATGGGTGTGTGACAGGGGAGGAGTTATAGAGTCTGATAGGTGGGTGTGTGACAGCGGAGGAGTTGTAGACTCTGATTGGTGGTTGTGTGACAGGGGGAGGAGTTACACAGTCTAATGGGTGGTTGTGTGACAGGGGGAGGAGTTATAGAGTCTGATGGGTGGGTGGCGAGATGAGGGAAGAGTTGTAGAGTCTGATTGGTTGGTTTGTGACAGGGGAAGGAGTTCCTAAATCTAATTGGTTGGTGTATGACAGGGGGAGGAGTTATAGAATCTGATGGGAAGGAAGAATCTTCTGTGATGCTCAGTGAAGTACTTCATGCTGGTGAGTCTGTGGCTAAAAGTGTTTCTCTGTTCCACTACAACACGGTGGAGCAGATGGTGAGAATCATCCATGATGGACTGAAGTCTAGACAAGGATATGTTGTGAAGCCCTAGATGACAGATTCCGTTATAATGAAGAAACATAACTCTTCGGTCACTATGGTGATTATATAATCTGTACCATAACTGAGAGGCTAGTCCTGCTTCCACACATCCGTCCCTCTGAGAGTTGAGGTGCTTGGAGTTTAGTCAGACTAAAGCAGTCTGTCAAAACTGGCCCTTTGCCTGAGAGGTTTGAGCCTCAGCGTGTCCACTGTCATCCATGCTGACATGAACTCCAAGCTGAGCTGATGAGGACGTATTGCAGCATCAAGTCTTGAGCTGAAGGAATTGTGGATCTAGGCGTCTAGTGTAGGAAGCTGAAAAAAAGACATGTTGTCACATCCTGTTGCCTCATTCTCATTTGATCTGGGTTGACTAGCTAAGACATGGTACACAGATTTTTTTTTTACATGAATGTCACATACTATCCATGCTGGTTGTTGCACATAAAACATGATACATCAGGATAATTCAGAATCATAATCAGAATCAGAACACTTTATTGATCCAGGAGAAAATTGCTTATGCTACGACTGCACGGACACACAGAGACACAAAGACGAGAACAATCCATCCATCCATCCATCCAGCCATTTTCTCCCGCTTATCCGGAGTTGGGTCGCGGGGGTAACAGCCTAAGCAGGGAGGCCCAGACTTCCCTCTCCCCGGCCACTTCATCCAGCTCTTCCAGGGGGATCCCGAGGCGTTTCCAGGCCAGACGAGAACAATATAGTATATAATATAGTCAAAATAAAACACTCCAGAACTAAATACACTATACTTTATACCCATAACATATAGTTCACTAGTAACACAAATTGGGTTTCGGAGTTGTTCTCTTTACTGAGTCCATCATTACACGTAATAGTGACATAAGAAGTGACACTGCACAAGATAATACTATTGCAAAAGTTGCGTAATAGTGTTGCATAAATAGTGACATACTCCATGTAAGCAGCAACTAAAAAACAGTGTGACTCTGTTTTTCTTCTCTTTTCCACTTACAACTTTTCTTTTGGTTTTCTGATATCCGCCGGGACCTATCTTTCTTTGCCATTTTTATTATGGTCAGAGAATTTCTGGCACCAGTTCCAGCGTGCAGATGTTACATGCATCAGAGCTATTAACGAGGATATTAAATTAAGACAATAGAAGCAGCACCGCTTTAATAGCCATAATGAAAGCAGTGATTACTTCCAACTTGGAAAAATGGAAATGAAGCGATAAACGGACTGATCAATGGAAACATGAAGCCTACGAAGACCTCCAGAGCATTCCTTCAGTCTGAATGCCTGTAATAGTAATAATAATAATTTTTAAAATAATAATAATAATAGTATTTTCATTTATGCAGCACCTTTCTCAAACTCAAGGTTGCTTTACAAATAGAACAAGAAACAGCATTTATTTGAACAATAAATAGTAAACAGACCAAACAACAACACAGATAACAGTAGGAGGAGAGAACAAACAGTGCAGAATCAAGAGTTAGGAGGCAGAGCACTGAAAGAGAAGCTACATTTTTAACCCTCGGAACCCTAAGGGTATTTTTCCTATTTATGCATTACTTTTTATAGCTAATATTTAGGGCCTTAAACAAGGTGTGTTTTCAGCACAGCCCAGCTAATGTGATAAAAATATTTTTATAATCTAACCAACTATTTGGACAAAAATGACCCCAAAAACCCCCTAAAGTCAGAAAATATGTTAAAAAGTCTACAAGCATTCATATTAAAACCTTTTTTTCCTCAGATTGGGGTTATATATAATATGTCGAAAAAATTTTTCAAAAATTGACAAATATAGACAAATATTTACAGTCACAAGTAAGTCTGTCCCAGTTTGTGTATTTAACTCTCAGTCTGTTTTGCTTCGAAACAGTCAAATGTGCTGCTTATGCATGGCCCCGCCCTCACACACACCCTTTCCACCCACCCCCGAACTCACACACACCCCTTTCACACCCCTTCCTCCCACTCCCACCCTCACACACACCCCTTCCACCCACCCCCACACTCATACACACACAACCCTTCCTCCCACTCCCACCCTCACACACATCCCTTCCACCCACCCCCACACTCACACACACCCCTTCCACCTACCCCCACACTCATACACACCCACTCCTACCTTCACACTCACCCCTTCCACCCGCTCCTACCTTCACACTCACCCCTTCCACCTGCTCCTACCCTCACACACACCCCTTCCACCCACCCCCACACTCACCCCTTCAACCCGCTCCTACTTTCACACACACCCCTTCCACCCACTCCTACCTTCACACACACCCCTTCCACCCACCCCCACACTCACACACACCCATTACACCCACTTCCACCTTCACACACACACCTTCCGCCCACTTCCACCTTCACACACACACACCCTCTGCCCACTTCCACCTTCACACACACCTCTTCCACTCACTCCCACCCTCACACACACCCCTTCCACCCATTTCCACCTTCACACACATCCCTTCCACCCACCTCTACCTTCATACAAACCCCTTACACCCACCTCTACCTTCATACCAACCCCTTACACCCATCTCCACCTTTACATACACCCCTTCATTTTTTTTCCACTTTTACTATCAAAAGTAAAAATATACTTAGTTATTTTGACTTTTAAGCGACACCATTTTTAAAGTTCCAAAAACTGTAAATGTCATGATTTGAAAAGTTCGAGATCTCTGATTCTACATCTGACATATGATCACAAAACAAAGCTTTTTGTGACGTATGAAGCCTCCACTGTCAACGCAAACACGCGTAAACTTCAAACAAGGGCATACTTTTGTATATGATGGTGTTTTAGCAGAGATGCGCTTATGATATCAATCGATTTCTGAGGGGTTAATTGGGCTTTGAAAGAAGAGTCAATATTCTGAAAGAGTTCCATAGCTTGGGACCCTGTAGAGCCATATTGGCTATTCATATATGAAGCAATAATATTTTAAAGCCTGACCGGAGAACCCTTCTCCTTTAAGCTCATAGTTGGAATGAAGAAGTAAAGAAAAGATAAATCACTTGATTCTTAAGAGTCAGGTGTTGTCTGCAGAGAAGATCAACCTCAAGTGGTTATTACATGGCTCACAGAGAGGGGAGGTGAGGGAGGACAGGAAGACAGGAAAGAAGAGGTAAGGACAGGAAAGGGAGTGAAAGGAAAGACTGCAGGAGTCACAAGAGAGCTGTTTAGATGGTAATTAAAAAAGACAGGAACACCGGCTCCCCAGCTGGAATTGACATGACTGCTAGAATGCTGCCATTCCGCTGCCTGGCCTGCCCAACTGATGTCTTTCTACACCGTGAAATTAGCAATATCCCCACCTCTCGCCTGCAATCACACCCATACATATGCTCTCTCACACTCACACACACACACACACACACACACACACACACATATATATATATATATATATACACACACACACACACACACACAC
>JBBIGA010159054.1:0-17655 GCA_037576975.1 Alestes dentex | reverse complement strand
GGGGACTGGAGCCTATCCCAGTTGCTACGGGCGAAGGCGGGGTACACCCTGGACAGTCGCCAGCACGTCACAGGGCCCTATCTAGATATATATATATTTTTTTTTTTTGTTTCCCCAGGTAAACAGCAGTTAAACAGCATAAACAGCAGTTTTATTGGTAATGTTATTTAAATGTTCATGTAAATCTGTAAATCTTTTCACACTGATATTATTTTTGTGGATTAAAAAAAAATGCAATTTTGCAATTTTTTAACAAACCAAAGCTTTGATGGCTTTTGTTAAACACAAAGTAGACAAAAAGAATGGCAAAAGGGAAAGTTCAAAAGACACGGCAAAATACTTGTTCATCAAGCTCTGATGTGAAAGAAAAACCTTTGTTAGCAGTAATGTTAGTGTTAACTGTGTTAGTGTTCACGTACAGCGAAGCTTTGACATATGAATACATACATAAATGCCACTTTTGATTCATCCAGACACGTCAGCAGTGCAGTTATGTTGGAGGGGGTTGAGCTGCATAAAGTGCTGACATTTGATTTGAAAATGCCACAGAAGTGTGGAGAATTGAATGCACTAAGGAAGAAGGCATCACTTTTCACTGGTAAGAGCGCTTTCATATGTGGTTTTTATGTAACGAGTGTGCAAGCATATTGTCCAGTGCACAATATTTATTTATTTATTTATTTATTTATTTATTTATTATAAGTCAGGCTCAGAGCAAAAAGGCTCTGGGACTTGGCACCCCCCCCTTTCAGAAATGTCACTGGTTTAACTGAACATAACTGCAAATGACCTGTTTTAAATACTATAAATGTCAATAATTATAGTCGATAATAATTGATAATTTTGTCCCAGGATAACAGTTTTACAAATGTGCAGATCATTCCAGTTGTAATGTGGATACAAATGGAGCTTGGATACAATTCGTACTTGTGACAGATGACGCTGTGTTTCTGCATTAAAGCCTGAGACTGGCTGTCTCGTATTAAGAAGGCTTTTATCAGTGGAATTAGTGTCAGTTTCTCTGTACTGAAAAAAAAAAAACAGAAGGGCAAAGTGAAGGAAGCAATCAGTGCTACTTTGAAGAACTGCTTTGCTGAGGGCCCCTCCAGGCCCTGGGCCAAAGTGACATAGCTACAAATTGCGCTTGAAGAAGCCTCCAGTTAATCGAACAGTGTGACTCACCACAATTATTTGTCTCTTAACCAAATGATCGATGTTCTCTGTATGCCTCAACAGCCTGGCACAGACTGGAGCTGCGGCTTAGTGGTTGTGTAGTGATTCAGGAGGCCAGACCAAACTGCAGAAAGGTTTCGCTGAGATGATTGCAACAGCTGTGAGAAAATAATTCTTACGTGTCCCTTCGTTACAAGTAGCTGTGTAGAGCAATGAAGCTTTGAATGTTATTTAAGCTTCCTGAATAAAACGAATTACATTTATTGTCTCTGTCTCCTCGTTGTGTAAACATTTGAGCACCGCATTTTATCTCCCATTGCACAGTTATAGTATTGCATCGAGATATTGAAGTTCCTGGCCTTAACATTTGTTCTCTGGCTTTCTTCTACACTGCACGTCGTACCACAGCTGTGCTTCTTAGCCTAGGTCAGCAGTTAGGTTAGCATACAGACGCCCAGGTTTGTGTGGCACATTCACACAGTGCATGCTTGTTTAGTGAGAGAATATTCGAATAAAACTTGAAAACCTTACATAATTGTGAATTCTGTTCAACTGAAGAGGTTGAGGGATAGGAGAACATGATGAGCACCATATTTAACATCAGCTATATGTTACGGCTGGCCTTGAATTTTGGAGTCGTTCTGCTGTCTGTATGTATTTCTCCTGTGGCTCATTAAGTCACTGTGTCTTATCTGCTTTTCCTTTAAAAGCCCGAGGTTCTCTGCAGTGTCCTCTGGCCTCGCGTATGCTGATTTCCTTAATCTCGATCTCTAACCATGCCTTTGCGTAATCCATGTTAATGCAACCGCTGGTGTGCTTAGCAAGTCTGATCGTTTCCTCCACGTGGGAACTGGTGGAGAGCGACCGTGAGTCAATGGATGCTATGGTGACAGCCCTGCGCCGAGCAACCACACTTCATACGCGTTACTGTCAGTTCTATAGAAGAGTGCCATCACAGCAGATGGCCACTGCGATTAATGTGTCGATAAAGCATTTGACAACGTGCCTGACAGGAGAGAGGAGTCGGATCAGAAAGTCAGGAAGGGGCAGCAGAAAGTGAGTGGAGATGTGCTGAAAGCTAATTCTCCTGATCCGACTTTAGGCATTTTATGAGTAATTCGTTTTTAACAAAGGTGATGCAAAAGGTGACACGTTTTCACATGTAGGTAAGCCCTCTTCACAAATGTTGTAAAAAACATTCACTACAAAACACAATGTACTTAAAACCTTAATTTACCCCAGACAATACGCCAAACCCCTTCATTTGAATTAAGTGGCTGTTAATTTGCAAAACTGACCCCTTAATTTGACCTTAAAATGATATTTAAGGCATGAGTGTGAAACCCCTTAATCTTACATTTAAGGTGTTAATTCTGGCAGTTCTATTGTTTAAGGGGCAAATTTGAAAAAGTAAAGGGGAAAATTCAGTAGATTTACCCCTTAATCAGCCTTGAGCTGTGCACTTTTTCCCTGAATTTTCCTTAATTACCTGAATGGGAAATGGAGGGCAAAATTAAGGTCATTTTAAGGGGTACGATTAAGGCATTTGATTTAGCAGTGATTGTAACGTGAGGTATTTTAGATTTTGTCTAATATATACACCACCTCTTCATGTGCAGCACAAATTCCAAGTCCACTCACGTCAGCATACATCACATTCAAGCATGTGATTGCGCTTGCTTTATCATCTGCCATATGCAGAACTCCTAAAATAATCAATTATTAATCATGCATGTCCACTTTTCAGTCTCATCATCAAGCGCTTGCATGGTTTATATTGGAATACGATTCAATTATAGATGCTCAGCACTTATGACACATGTACTGTAGGCCTGAACAGGATGGTGAAATAACGGCCTTTAGTTTTAACCCTTAGAAGTTGCTTCTGTAGATAGCACCGATGATATAGAAGTAAATTCAGAACACAAATCAGCAATTTTTATGTTTAAGCTGAGTTACCGAATGAAGTGACGACTTTCCTTTCCATGGTTAACTGAGTGCTCCAGGTTTGTTGCCATTGTGTTTCACCAAATCATTTCGTTCCACCTTAGTTGGTGCTGCAATTAGAAAAAAAGGTAGCAACATTTAAGGCGGGACCAAAAATAAGAGAATCAGTGTTTCCCAAAGATTTATACCGTGGGGCACAAGCAATCACGATTGACAAGTCACCATGTAAAACATGCTAACCTTCACAACCCCGCTGTATCCTAATGGTTGTCAACTACAGGGTGGGCTGGGCGGATGTTGATATTGTGGCAGTCAGTGTTGATATTGTGGGCTGCCTCAAGGAAATCAATATACGTGATACACTGGAAAATTGCCTTTGACTTTTCATCATCACGTTACTTCAGCATCAATCACTGCAGATATCTGACTTCGTCACCCTGTCGTCCAAGCCTGCTACCGCCTCTGCGGTATTGATTCAAAATTAAGAATCTGTATTTACTCCATTTATTTGAATGACGAGAGAACAAGTAAATGATAATATTAATAACATATTCTGTTACACATCGTTTTCTTGTCATTTGAGAGCAGTCAGTCATGTGTTACTTTGACATTGTGCTCAGCAGAGAGTATAACTTCACTGTCTCCATCATCTGCAGACAAACTTTCGTTTGTTCAAGGTTCTTTCCATCAGCAAGATCTACTTTCCGCTCAGGTTCCAGGTTGGTGGTGTTTCAAATCAGTCCGTTCTGGTCCTGTTCCTGAACCACAGAAACGGGAAATGAACCACATTGATTTGGAGTTGATCCCAGAACAGATGCAGGATGACTCAGTGTTGCCAGCTCTCTACTCCTGCTTCACTGTAAACCTGCGTTCAGCTGCATGGGCTAATATTGCACATGACTCATGTATATGTAGATCATATATCTGGAATCAATAATTAAATAGAGCTGCCATGGCAACTAAAGTATTTGCCATTAAGTAATTACTGTCAAATGGAGGTTAGCTGTAATCCACAATTTTACCACATGAAAATACATTATCGTAAAATTACTTCCCTTTTCCCACATTAACTCCACCTTTAATAGCGATGCATGTATTTATGAAATTCCTGTCCATTGTGGTTGAATTAGTAGCCGTTTGCAGTCTGATCACTTCCCCCCATTTCCTTGCTTCTCGTTTTCCCATCCACTCACAGCCACGGCTTTGCACTTTATGGCTTCTCGCTCACTAGACAGCACCAAGAAATATTAGAAATGTTATAGCCCAAGGTCTGTGGAGGTCAGTTTTTAGAGAGTCAATAAAATGAACTACAATGCTGCATTCTCTCTCAGGTTCTATTCTTAGACTGTCTAAAAGCCTGAGGAGCAATTCCTTCTGGCCTGTGTCTTCGAAAAGAGTAGTGATGAAAAATAACAGGCAGACCTTGGTCCGGGCAGGTTAATGAGGAGCAGTGCCTGGACGTCATACACATCTATCTATCTGTCTATCCATCTATCAATCTATCTATCAATCTATCTGTCTATCTCTCTCTCTATCTATCTATCTATCTATCTATCTATCTATCTGTCTATCTGTCTATCTATCTATCTAGCTATGTAATATCTGTCCATCCATCCATCCAACAAACCGTATCCATCAGAGACTGAATACACAGGAGACACTGGATAGTAGTACGTCATGGCCTTTTTTTTTTAGTTTGGGCTTCCTTGTATGCGCCTACTTTGAGAACTTTAAGGATATGATCATGCGTTCAAGCTAGTGTGAAAGACTCCACATGTGTTAAATCGGCCAAACTCAAATCCCCTAAATGCATAAATGAACCAGGGCATTGGTTGAAATGAATATTAATGAGTGTCATGCATAATTCATCTGTGCATTTCTGCCACTCAGGTTAACCTTGTGCATTTTTCATGGACACATTTAGATACATCGCTTCCTCATTTACAAGTGCACAGCTTAGTGTATGGCCAAGGGCTTTTAATATATTTTGTTTTTACTTCAAACTTTGGGCTCTATGGTATAAGATGTAATATCTATAACAACAATTACAGAGCATGTTTTAGCTTAGTAGGCCACTAATATGGCATTCAACATGCAATATTAGCTAACTGCTAATGAGTCATTTTATTAGGTACACCAATCTTGTGTCTATTATATCAGCTCTACTTATCATATATGTGCACGTTTTAGTTTACAGTTACAGACTGTAGTCTGTTTTTTGCATTATTAGTTCACCCCCTTCATCCCCTTCATTAATGTTCAGGGGCCCCACAGGACCACCAGTGGACAGATACTGTACTGTTTGAGTTGTGGATCATTTTCAGCGCCGCAGTGACACTGACATTGTAGAGGTGTGTGTGTGTGTGCATGTGTCATCCTCTAGTCCTTCACCAGTGGTCAGTTTCTGGATGCTGGACTCTTTTAGCTCGATATTTTTGACTGGTGGACTGTTCTCAGTTCAGCGTTCCACTATCATGTCAGTGTCACTGCTGTACTGAGAATAATCCACCACTCAAACAATACCTGCTCAATTGTGGACCCCCTCCAGACCTTTGATGAACTGGGTAAAGGTGCAAACAGATATTGCAGAGAAACAGATGGTCTACAGTCTGTGAACTACAAAGTGCACCTGTATGGTAAGTGGAGCTGATCGACAATGAGTGCAGATACAACTTGGGCATAACTAATAAAGTGGCTCATCAGCATGTACTTGAGTTATTTCACACACAGGGGATTTTCTTCACAGCATAAACTGGGCGTGTCTATAAATGGTTTAAAGTCTATAGTGGTAATGCAATATTCATTTTTGCCAAGGATAGACAGTGTTGTCATCACAATGGAAAGGTTTATTATTATTTATTGAAATCCAGCCATCATAAATCATCATAATGTGTCAACAAATCCATCTTAGGACCAGGTATCTAAATTTAGCTGACATCCTAAAAGGCTTCATCTGAACAGTGCGACTTGTGACATTCCTGGACGGAAAACAAAACAATTTGCCATTGTCTTCATTTCAATGCAAGTGGTATTGAACAAGAATCCTGAAGCAACCGCCGGTAGACTAAAGCCCCTTTCACAGATGCATTGCAGTTTTAAACGGTTCTAGCCTGCTGTATGTGTCAGCACAAATGTCTGAATCAGTCTGGACTGGACATTACACTACATTACGTCTTGCCCTCAGGCCCTAGCACAAAATCCGATTAATGTCCAATTGAGTCCGTGTGTGAACAGAGCAGAGGATTCATAGTGAGCGAGTGGAAGAAGGGCCATTTACACAAAGGCCCCTCGCCTAAAACACATGGAGTATTTTCAGTAAGTGAGAGTCTGTCAGAAATGGACAGTCTCTCTCTCAAGATACTGGAACTAGAGGCGGTATAATAGGATGTCTGGACAGCCAAATGTATGATTATGTAGCATGTTTATAATAGTATTAGAATATTTATAATAGTCCTAAAAATATTATAATAGTCTTTCATATTTACACGTCTGTACTTTTTTACTTGAACATTCTTGCACTAAGAGCATTGCACCTTTAAATTTCGTTGTACATCTGCTACAATGACAGTAAAGAGATGATCAGCAATGCACTCAATAAGTCAACGGCAAACAGCACACAAGTTTGGCCACTGAAAACGTTCAAGTACTGTCTTCAGCAGCTTAGACCCAAGTTCTATACAGTCTTTTAGCGTACATTACAGCAAATTTAAAGACGATGTTTAATGAAACATATCGAATATTTGTCAAATAACATATGAAGTCGTATAGAGTTCAACGTATTTTATTTAGAAACTGTCTCACTTCTTATATTGATGTTTTTTACTGCAAACATTGAGTGTTTCTTAGATCCTGCAGGCGTTCATGGATGTGCAAATTTCACGCCTTGCTGGAGAGAGGTCTAAAACTGCCAGATGTGGGCAATGATCTTTGCACCTTAAAAAAAAGACCTTTTACATTGTTATAGCAAACATGCTCTGGAATTAAGAAACGGATGCACTCTAAACCATAAAATGTAATACTTGCACTATTTCACTGTACAGAAAATGTCGAGATGCAATAATCCATGTTTTATTAGTAAAAGAGAATTTTATTTTCATTATTACAAACATAACTGATTATTTAGCAAGCAGCTTGCATGGTTCTTTCACATTGTCTATATATTATTTTGTTCATTTAAATGCATGAATGAAATGTATATAATTATATTTATATAACATAGCTACAAATCCCTCGGTGATCCTGCAGGTTTCTTTGATAGACTGAAACTGGTTAGTGAAAGATACTAAAATAGCACACATTTAAACAAGGAGCAATAACTAAATACACAATCAGTTTTTTGGCTCTGGTTTTGAGTGCTGGATTTCACTGCAGGTGAAGATTGCTCATAGTCACTCATTTAAATTGTAAAAAGGGACGGATAAATATGAGTCTATTTGTTATAAAAACATAAACTTGAATATTTTGATTCAAACAAATACTTAATTATGAAGGCTAATGTGGTTATGTGGTTAATTATGAAATGTAATGAGTGTTCAGAAACACCAGTGAACTTATAAAATGTCAAAGTCAAAAGTCAAATATCAAAGCTCATAAAATGCTTTTTGGGTTATCCCTGCTGGAGATAGATTTCTGATAGATTTTGTGTTTTGACTGATCATGTTTTTACATCCTGGTTCAGCCAGATGGCAAAGGGTCCTTTCTGTGTGGAGTTTGCATCTAGTCGTGTCTGTGTGGGTTCCCGTCAGGTACTCCCACAGTCCAAAGACACACATGTCAGGTGAACTGGAGATGCTGAATTGCCCCCTCGGTCTGGATGTGTGTGTCACTGTGTCTTTGTGTGTCTGCCCTGTGATGGACTGGCAGCATGTCCAGGTTGTTTCTCTGCCTTTTGCTCTATGAGCACTGGGATCGGCTCCAGCACCCCCCGTAGCCCTGTTTAAGGATAAGTGGCTCAGGTAATGGATGGATGGATGTTTTTTCTTGTCATAATAAATACTACAACAGCCTTGAGAAATCACGTTTTCAGTGGAGAAGGGCTGCTGGGACATGCAGCACACAGGAGGTACAATGTATGTGAATAGGAAAGGTAATATTTCTTTGCTAGAAGGGAATAATAGTGACAAGGACAGAAAGGCTAGGATGGCAGGGAGAATTGGGGATTACCAGGGGGCTGGTGAAAACAGATCTAAAGAGACTTTAGATGGTGGAAAGTATATCATAGGAAATACAGATCAGTGGAAATGGCTGACTTGGGCCCCTTGGGGTGGCCAATTAATAAAGTGTGATTGTAGAATGACCTAAAATGTGTTAATGTTAACCTAAAGCCTAGTTCATATAAAAACATAATCTAAAGTATTAATGACCTTGTATATCATTGTGAAAGAAAAAATACTTTCTTAACTGACATTGTTTTGTTCATGTGCCATCTCTATAGTGCTGTGTTAAAAAATGTTATTGGAACAGAAAAACCTTCAACACTACATGTACCAGGTGCTGTTCTTGGCCAGGTGTCCTCAGAAGTTCAGTTGGCTGCTTTCACATGAAATGGGAAGCCAACCATCTGATATAGAGATCTGCTACAGTGGGAGTTGGCTATGACCAGACTGGGCCGGAAAAATGCAAGGAAGCTTTCAAAAAGTGAAATAAAACAATTTGTAGATGATACAGTACATTGTACACCTGGGTATGAATTTATTATGGTGTTTGGACCAAGCAGGTAGGCTGAGACACATGTGCTGGAATGAGACAATACTTTTTAGTTAATAAACCAAGGGGAAAACAACCAAAGGTCCAGAAATTGGGCTCTTGCTCATGTGGATAATGTAGAATGCAGTTAAATTGAGGAGTTGAGTGAACTATGGAAAGTCCGTGAACAGAAAAACAGCTGAACCCAGCAAAATCCACAAACCAGGTAAATACTTACTCTAGGGGGTGAGCATGAGCCTAAAAAGCAAAATACAGACAGCATGAGAATAGCGGTGTAAACGTAAACCTCCGGGAAGATGGAGGTCAGACAGTTGGCCTCTGGTTCAAGCTGGTGTATAAATAGGGAGGACAGATATGAGGAAAATTGTCCTGAGGAAAACGGGATGGTAACTGAAATAACAGCTACTTAAACCAAACAGGGAGCCTAGGGGGAGCAGGGCAACAGGCACATGGTACAAACTCCTGGGAGCCATGTGGCAGCATAGATAGATGACACAAAACAAAAATAAAGTCAGGGTGAATCCCAGGCCCAATTGTCTGGCGATTTGGAATGGGGAAGGCGTGGCGTGACAAAATGAATGTAAACGCTGATTAATCGGGCCATGTGACTTTAACCTGGTCCGGTGTTCTGTCGAAACATGCTACCCATCGAGATGTGCTCCCGTGCCCTTCTGCACATGTGCAGTTCCACAGTCTTGGGATTCAGAGCCGTGCCTGTGCTACCTTGGGACACTGGCAGCTGTATAAGCTCCAAGGGAGCATTTTTCTGTAGGGTAGCATGAATCGATAGACTCTGCTGTCGATTTGCACTAGGGTAGCATTTTTCAACAAGGTGCCCTGCTTCACGGTAGCATTTCTCAGTGTTAGAACCTGACTGTATAAACTGGCTCTATGCACCTCTAACGATCTGTCTATCTATCCAGGCTCTTCACATGTAAATAAAATGTAATTTATAAAAGATATTACTTGACTATTTCTCATGATTATCAGTGCTAAACTGACTGTATAAACTGTATAATCTTCAAGGTATCATTTTTCGACAAGGCAGCATAAATCGATAGACTCTGCTGTCGATTTGCGCGACAGTAGCATTTTCAACAAGGCAGCATAATTCGTCAGAACATTTTATTTTTATTTTTTCCCTCAGCATATTAGGTCATGTTTTTGATTGCTGGACATGAACAGTGCAGAAACAGGTATTAAATAAAAGAGACGCTGAAAGTCTGTAATATTGATTATTCATTCACTCATATGCCAAAATTCATTCCAAATTTGTAAATACTTTACAGCAAAAATGTGTGTTATTATGTGTGTAATTTAGATGAATTAATCAGAGAGCTTGTAATTAATTCGATTAATTTTTTAAATTGTCTAGTTACAAATCTTTCAAAAGTATATTAAATGTTAATTCAGGAAGGTGAAGGTGGGGACGTACTTTCTACAACTCATATGAAGCCAGTCACATGTTTTTGCTACAGATGCTATGTGATTGGCCAGCTTGGAGAAGAATGCTAAAGAATGCTAAAATTCTGGATAGCAGTGCGCTGAGTGATGGGGTGAAGACTCTCTTATCCACCCAGAGAGAATAATTGTGGCAGTTGTGCTCTCTGGGGCTCCCAGCCCCAGAAGGCTGTGGCACCACCGGGGATCATACTTGAGATCTCCTAATGAGAGATGCAGTAATAAGACCGTTTTGCCATTTGGGAGCCCCAGAGAATTTTTAAATTCATTCAGTTCAGTGAAGTGCTGGGTGATAAATCATCTGTACCAGTATACTGGTATGTTGAATATCACATTTATACTGGTATGTTGACTGTTAAACTTAGCAATATTGATGGATAACAAAAAGTGCAGTTAATGTTATTTTATCCATATTGTCTAGCCCTGAAAATAACCCAGTCAAGTCAAGCTCTGTCTTGTTTGTAAGACATTAATAATAGAATGCCAGTATTCAGTGAGTCTGAAACTTTAATGTTAGTAAAGCAAACTTTAATTATCAACATCTACACCATGACACACTTTATTCATTTATTTCAAATGTATGTGTCTAGAAATGTGAAGTGTGCGTGGCTTTTCTGTGACTCTCACATGAAAAAAGCCACAGGAGTGCTAGAATGCAAAGCACTCAGTTACAGGGTTGAGAGACATACAAATATATTGGTTACAGCTTGTAAGTCATCTCCAGGGGAAAGGGTTTCCCTAGTGCTTCTGAGTAGACCAAGCTATAAATAGGTAGGGAGTCCAGTCCGTCAGAACTACACATGGACCATCTGTGAAATGTGTTCTGATGTACCTGATACACTCAACTTCCTGTCCTGGTGCTTGGTGACCACTAGACTCGGTCTTTTAGTCTTTCGATTCTGTCTCCACTTCCTTGGTTTTCGTTGTCTGCCTTGAAAGAAAAGATTGATGGGGACCGGATCTTAATCACCCTTGATCACCCTGTGCTCTGCAGGTCATTTTATCTGGAGATTATTGAAGTCTGAATCATTTCTCCTACCTACACCACTTTGGAGAAATAAGGAGCAATAGAAAATCTTAAGACAGTTCTTTTTCTATTCTCACGGCCTTCTCAGTTTTCTCAGTTTTCTTCTCTTTAACTACGTTATGAATCTCAAAACTGTGTGAGTTTGGTATCAAGTACTTGAATTTAATGACTAAGACAAATTTCAGATGTTGTACAGGCTCATTTAAGCCAACCAAGTTTTCTTTTGGATCTTATGGGGCATATCAAAGTCTGATTATTTGAGACAAAATAAAGATCGGTGAAGTGAGAGAAAAGAAAGCTGTAATTCCGGCATAAGTTTTGAGGTAATCCTCAGCTGCTTACGTATCTCCGCTCGCTGCCACGCCTGACAACCGAGTGAATGCCGTTCCTCTTTTTAAAAATCCTCTTTTTTAAATTCTCGAACCAGCCCGACTGGCTTTAAACGGCTTGCCCGATGCCTCGTTCACTGAAGTGCCTGGGTCTGCTGCAGCAAATCAGTGTAAACAGCTCGAGTCTTCTCGCAGATTATCACCTCCGTTACGGATCTCCTGCGAGCTGCTTCTCCATCAACCACACCATCAGCAGCTTTTCCATGTTTTCATGGATAGATGTCCGCTGTTTAGAAAATATTTTAACGCCCCTGGCTGGTGCTATAGCCTTTATCGACTCCTTCTGCTTCAGTGAGGTGCAGACTGTAGAAGAGCTTCACCAAGTCGACTACATGCACACCGTGGTCATGTTTTTCTAATTTCTTTCTTTCATTCACACTCACTTTCTTTGGACACATGGATGGAGAAACAAACTTTTGCAAAATAACTGCAAACCAAAATATCGCTCCGAGAGACGACTCGTATCTTGAAAAACTCGTAAGTTGGGACACTCGTAAATCAAGGTACCACTGAATTTATTTTTATTGTGATATTTTTTGGGGTAGCATATCAAGTATATAATCATTACTTGACATTCATGTTTCATTATAAATATACCATTTATGATGTCTGTTTCATTGGATTTCGTGCAGCACAATATATAAAATGTTTGTAATATGCATGCAATACTGCATTCATAGTTTTAGGATAGTATGATGGTATTTTTTAATGCTATTTCTTTCACCAGGTCACACTGATCAGATACTTAGATATGATTAATTTATTAAACTAAAGTTTGATGATGCTAGTATGGTGGTAGTTTTTAAATGTAGAATTACACGTTCTTACTTACTGGTCTGTTCCCACTTAAAAACTTCAGATAAATAGAATCATGATGCATTGTGAAAATGTCTTAGAGTGTGATATTTTTGACATATTACCCACCACAGATGTTGTGTCTGTTTGTAACATGACTTGTGAAGTAGTGTGAAGTATTATGTAATGTTGAAGCAGACGGCTAAACTCCTGTAGGCTGAATGGATGCTAATGATCACATTGCTGCCGTCTTGCTATTTCTTTAATTAGGGTGGAATAAAAATGAACCTAGTTTGGGAATCCTGGTGTGACAGACCTACAGTCTGTCTGTTTAACATCAGCTAGTTAACAGTTTCATGCAGCTTATGTTGATTATCAGCTTTCCCCTAGTAAGAAAACTCCACGGCCTGGTCTTGTTTTCTGTTGAATCTGTGGAATCAGTATTGACAATCCGAATTGACTGAACTCTGTTCTAAATTAAATTAACTGCTGCCTGAGGCAGATTCCTTACCTTTTGCATTGAAGTGAATTAAGTGAAAAACCAGGCAAATTTTATTCATATCACAAACACTGATTTTGCAGCTCACTTTTGGCATGTAGAACATTTGGACTGATTTGTGAGCTCATAAAATGTATCTTTTGACAAAAGAAATTGCAGGATACTGATACAGTGGCACCAAGTGCCAGTTATTTAATTATTAATTTTTCAAATGAAAAATGTATTTAATATAGCTTTATCTTGGTACTTGGTACTACTCTGATTGCTCTGAGGTCCACAAGATGGTGCAAGACCTAGTTCTTCTATTGTGACCAAATTGCAAAATGTGTGTTGGACGTAAAAAAGAATGCATTTCAGTAGTATTGTATATATGGACAAAAGTATAGGAATGACTTACCATTACACCAACAGGGACTTTAATGACACTGCATTTACAATAATACAATTTACAAGCAAATACAATAATACTTTGCACATTGCATTCAAATACAAAAGTACAATAATACTAATACTTTAATATGGAGTTTGTCCCACCCTTTGCAGCTATAACAGCTTCCACTAATCTCTGAGGGCTTTCCACAAGAGTGTGGAGTTTCTAGTGGGAATTTGTGTAGAGCATTTATGAGGTCAGACACTGATGTTATATAAGAAGGCCTGGCTCGCAATCTCTGTTCCAGTTCATCCCAAATTTGCTGGATGGGGTTGAGGTCAGGGCTCTGTGTGGGTCAGTCAAGTTCTTCCATACTGAACTCATCCAACCATGTCATTATGGAGCTCGCTTTGTGCACTGGGACACAGTCATGCTGGAATAGAAAGGGTTCTTCCCCAAACTGTGTCCACAAAGAAGCATGGCATTGTCCAAAATGTCTTGGTTATGCTGAAGCATTAGGATTGTCCAACACCGGAAGTAAGGGGCCTAGCCCAAACCCTGAAAAATGAGTGTGTCCCAATACTTTTGTCCATATAGTGTATCATGGTGTCATTGTGTTGTCATCTCTGTGGCAATTCCCACTCCATTATGTATGACTTCAGACTGGAATTTGGTTTGTCATGATATGGACCCTTTAAGAAGTACAAATACATTTAAACACACACTGAGAAACAAAGTTGCTTCTTGATAACCCATAAAATACTGGTTACGCATGTTTGTTTACACATAAAAGCATTAAGAATAATTGAAATGCAACTTTGATAAACTTAAATCTGCTTGAACAATTCAAATGATGCTGTATCAGCTTCAAAGTGTTTATATTCCCTGAATGCCGCTGGGAGAATACCAAACAAATTTGTTGTTATCATTAAAAAGAGCCATTTAAAGTGACTTTATAAATACTTTTCAAAGCCATTTGACAGGGATAAAAATGGTTGGTAAACTGTTTTGTGAAGAAAAGCCTAATGTTCTGCACATGTATTAGATGAAACTGAGAGAGAAACCGTAGAGACCGAATGGTGGTAAGTTTAGAAAGGCAGCCTTTGCCTAAGGGGACAGTATTTTCTGTTTCTCCATAAAATGGAGAGTTCTCCATGATGTGCAATAATACAAAATTGACTATTCAACTAATGTTGTTTTGGGTAATTCATCTGCTGTAGCTTTAGCAAACAAGACGATTATGAATATATTCAGCTGTGCAGGAGGAATGCTTCCACGGGGCATAACTGTTTCGACACACTGCTTGGAATATCCTTTATTTGTTGTCATGCTAGAAAGCAGTGTATGGCTTACAGTTTCTCCCAGTGTAAACTGAACACCTTTGAGTTTAGAGCACTGTGTTTGAAAGGGTGATCATAAAGAAGCCAGTTATGTATTGAGGTTCCTCACTGATAATCCTATTCTTCCGAGACATTCTGAACCCCGGCTTCTTTCTCTCATTCTGTCAGCTAGAGGAGAATCAGCCGCATTAGGTTGATGCGGACAGCTGGCTGTGCACCTGCACACTGAGGCCCTCCAGTGGTCCCAGTGGCGGAGCCTGCAGGAGGTGTGTGGACCACTGATGTAGGCTGCAGCCTGCTGCGATGTCAGATAACCTTGGTCCAGAAATTAATAACAGGGATATCAATTAACTGTGCAGTTAACTTGATGGATTCATTTATTGATTGAGATTATTTGCTCATTAGTCTCAAACTTGCGTATAATGTTGCACAATGTCAGACTGATATACATGCAACACTGCACAGCAGGAGTTCAACACGTTGAAGGTTAAAACACAAAGCCCTACATTTAATTTTCACTCATCGTTTAGAACAGAGAACAGCATAAACATGACAGCGCACAAACAAACCAGGTAGATGCCGGAGTGTGATTTTTGTTAGATTCCCTTTATGAATAAAATAAATCAATGTACGAGCCGCTAAATAAGCCACTTTCTGAACGACTGTACTTTCATTCTTTGACTAGTTCAGTCAAATGTTAATGCAGTCTTGGTTAATGATGTTTTACCTGCTTGTTTAATGCTTTTTTGTTCTAGGGCTGCACAATATACTATGTTATTTGTCATTTGAAATACTGAAATTGCAGAAAGGTGCAATATGCAAATAAGTCGGCTAAACAGTCATTCATTGTTTTACTATCTGACCAGTCTAAGACCATTCTGTGAGCATTTGTACTGCACTTGTAAGCAAGTGTAACATTCCTTTGTAAGTTGAATCGTGGTAGGTGTAGTCCCAGCTTCTACATCGTACAAGAACGAATGTGTCTGTATCTGCATATACATTAAATCTGTACATGACAGAAAGACTCGCGAAGTCCTGGCACCTCTGGTCTTCAGTTCATGAAGGAAAACTGGTAAAAGGTCTAACTGTGTCTTGTAAGTCAGGGTTGATTTTACCAGCGTGCTCTGTAATGCTATTGTCTTGGCTTGGCCTTAATAACAAACAGCAGGCGATTATGTTCATTAGCAGAGAGATGCTGCATGATGGCGTACCATGGACTACCTGTCCTTGGCTCCTGCTGCTTGGCCCAGTTGGCAGGCAGTGTGAATATCTGAGGTGTCCTTTTCTTAGCCTAGATGTCCTTAAGGCCTTTATCATGCGGATGTTGACACAAAATTGCACAGTACTGTGCAATAACTGTAGACCACTTGAGATTTCGATTAGAGATGTTTATCAGTGTAGCCAGCCTTTATTTGCTTAAACAAACCAAACATTAGAAGAAATTCATATGAATTAAGTATCCATAGGATTTTGTATTTGTCAGTGTCTTCAGAATTCGTCTTGCTTTAAATTCTGCACACATTACTTTTATTATGTGTCCAGTATTGTGAAAACTGTGCAGAATTAGACAGAATGCTGATAGCAGGACTAAACTAAAACAAAGTTACCCCAAAGAAGAAAAAAAAAACACTTTTATGGAACTGTTACTCTTTTGTAGCCTTAGTATGAATAAAACATATTCTGTTTCTTAAATAACATCTGGCGTGATGATGAACACCGTGGATAGATAATAATAGAACCTATTCAAGGACAGCACTGGCACTTTTTGTCACAGAGACCTGGCAGATTTGTACAGAATTCATTGCTGAGTCAGACAAAAGGCTTTTACGCTATAGAAATGAGACCGAGAGCTTTAGGACCAACTCCGTTTGCATGATTCTGTTGTCTGTCCGCCTCAGGTAATTGAATGTCTCTGCTCTACTTTCAGCTAGTCCAAAGGCTTCGTAAGGATGTTAGTTTCTAAAAGACAGATGGTTTGCAGAGCCAGACTATGTCACCATGGTACCTATGATTCAAAGTCAGTGCTTTGATCATAATGGAGTTATTCTGTGCTTTCTCTTTTTATCCTGTATGTATTAAGTTGAAGGGGCAGCGTAGGGGCAATACGACTCCAGCTTGTGTTTGAGATGCAGAGCTTCTGAAGCATCACAAATCTTATCTCCTGCTGCCCCTGAGTGGTGACTCCAAGAACTGCCAGTTTTGCTACCCACACTTCTCCACTAAGTGGTGCTACTGCCGTGTCAGTATTTCCCTTGTTTTGTCCCCCATAAGCCACATGTACTGACCTTGCAAAAGTTGGTTGTTTTTACTGTGCCTGCTAAAATTACCCACATTTGTCACAGGATTCATTCCCTTTACATTGATTAATGATCTGCATTGTTTTTACCCAAAGTGTAGAGTGCAACTAACAAAAATTAGTGGTTACAGCTGTTATCTCGAGTTATTCCAGTGTATGTGGGTAAACGTAACTGTATTTACTATTAATAATGATAAAACAATAGTAGTGAAAAGGTTTAAATTCAGCCTTTTCTGGAGGAGCTACTCCATACAATGAACTTATAGACGGCCCCAGGACTAAAAAGTCTTTGATTCAACCAAGCAGAGTTGTATTGAAGTGTATCGGGGAATGTGCTGTGAACAAGATGAGATTAGCATTAATGAGCAGGTGAGGGCGGAATGTCCTACCACACACAAGTGCTAGGTTTGTTACCTTAATGAAATGATGATTCCTTTTTCTACCAGAGGACGAAATGAGCAGAAAACAAAACAATTAAAATTACTCGAGTTCCCGATAGACCTCCAGTGGGACTTCTTACTGTGGGGGAAGTAATTATTTGATCCCCTCCTGAATTTGTAGGTTTGCTGAATTACAAAAAATGAACAGTCTCTAATTCATGAGGTAGTTTCATTTTTATAGAGAGAGACAGAATATCAACCAAAAATCAAGA
>JBBIGA010159030.1:0-17658 GCA_037576975.1 Alestes dentex | reverse complement strand
GGAATACAGACCATAGAAAAGCTGCTCTACACACACTACTGCACTCACAACACATATGGAGGCATTTCTTATTTTTTTTTATTCAGCTCACACTGCAATAGTTCAGAAAAGAATAGCCACCTGTGCGTTTTACACACACACTGCAGTACACTGCACACTGAACAGAGAAAAAGGGACAAGTGGTCTCATTTTTTTTCCCCATGGCTGCATATACAAAAATAAAACTGTCTGGCGGATAAAGTGGGTATATATAAAGTATACACACACACACACACACACACGCGCGCGCGCATATTTGTATAAAATGCGCCAATATGGCTGGGCGCCAACTCTATATTAGCATAGCTGCCCCGACATAAGCGAAAAGAGAAATGGGAAGGTTTGCAGTCACGGCGTTTCAAAAAAGCGCCTCTTGCAGCCTACAACACTCCCAGCGCATCTAACAGCAGCATGGAACCAGCTGTTAGTCCTGTTAGAGTCTGAGAAGCATTACAAGTAAAGAAGACCCAGCGTTTAAGCCTGCACCATTCTGTCAGAGAGACAGATTAGCAGAAATTTAATGGTTTGTTGAGAGAGCGTGGGATGCACTCAAAGTGAAGGGGAGAAGTTAAAAGCTAGCGCCTATCAGAGCGCAGCGAGGAAATCAGAAAATTAGTCTCAGCGCCACAGTCAATTAAAGCCCACTTGATGACAGCAATTAGGTCTATATTTGAATGCCTTGATAAGCACTTCATCAGCGGGCAGAAGAGAAACACAGAGTGAAATTCCCTGGTAAAAACCAGTAGTGGTTAGAAAGCGGTTGCGCACCTCCTGTGCAAGTAGGCGTGTGCACGGATGCGCACAAATACATGCACACACACACTGAAAAGAAAAGCTTTCAGATCACTTAGTACGAGGCGGTTAGATGCGTGAGTAATAAAATGAAGTTCGCACAATTACCAAATTAACTTAATCATGATTTGCTATACACTGAACCTATTTCTAGACATCTTTACCCGTTTAAATTATATCTAGTATCTAGTGATTACGCCACTGGCAGATAATTTCACTTGTCTGGAGAAATCATGCAAGTTATACAGCTTATTTCACTAAATCATGCTTATAGCAAGCAAATTTATATGCGAAGGACAATTTCAGATGCCTTTTTAGAAGCGAGTGAGGTTAATGGATTATTGCTAAAGGTCAAATTGGGTAAATTGGCATTAAAACAAGCCCGAAAAACTCTGACCAAGAAGTGTGAGCGGAGGCATGAGTAAGATTAGAATCCGTACACAAAGAAAGACAGAGCGAGAGAAGGAGAGGGAAAGGCTGTGTGAGTGATGGTAGATGCTGCTGTTGGGTGTAAAGGAGTGTGAAGCGATGAGCTCACTTACAGGAATGGACCGGCTGAGGTAGCGGGCCGAGGGCCGGTTCAGGCCTGTGGTACTGTGATTCTGCGCCGGTTCCTCGATGGAAAACCTGCCAGGGGTGGAGGAGGCCCCCGCGGGGCTGCCGTGGCTGTGGTTCTTGTTGTGGTTGGTGAATGATGGGCTTTTGCCTGGTCCTACCCCGTTAGAATTCAGGCTGTTGGAGTTATACTGATTGTTGTTGACCTCGTAGCGGTTGTTGTGGGCAGCCAGAGCGGAGGGGCTGCCAAAGGCCACGCGGGGGGCGGGGGAGGTGGGCGAAGAGGGTGAGAACGAGAAATGGGAAGAGGAGGAGGATGAAGGCTGCTTCCCAGGACTGTTACGGTCTCCATCTGTCTCGTACAGGTTGCCCAGGGAAGTGGCTAATCTGGAGCTTAAAGAGGAGCTGGGGGGGGGGGGGGGGTACAAATCAAGAGGGGTAGGGGGGGATGGTGGACTCATCACTGCAACACAACCAGCAGGTCTTTTTCATGCAGAATTGTGGGTATCTCACATACATTTGCTGGTGAAAGTAACTTCTGGTAAATGTGGACTATGTCCTCTTTTTAAAAAATGTATTGGAAATTGCCCACCTGTGGGACTAATAAAGGTTTATCTTATCTAAAGTTAAAGGTCAAATGTGGTTAAACTGGCTAAAATATCAAAGTTGTCTAATTAGGTAAATGCCCAAACGTGAATTTGAACGTCAGCTATAAAAGTTAGTCGGTCATGTGTTGCATTTAGATGTAAGCATTACCTAAATGAGTTTTGGGTTGAAGGTTCAAGCACAGAAGACTATAACTGGGATCGATGACTCAGTTCATTCACCCCAGTTCAAGTTATGTTTTGTTGATTTTATAGAAGTTAAGTCCACACACAGACCACACACTCTTGCATATTTCAGTATACAATTAATGTTTATGTGCTGAATTAGTAATTGAAAAAAAATAAAATCAATTCGTAATTGATTAACAATTATGGTCTATGCAAGAGTATTTGGCACATTTGATATTTTCTTACTCATTCCCACCAAATATGTTAAGATTTTGTGCACCAAATCTACAGTCAAACACCATGTTTAAGTTTGTTCACTGTACAGGATATGTAATCAACAAAACAAGGGCTCTGACTTTTGCATATGTTTGTATATTTACAATTTTTTTTTTGCAAATTGTTGTTCAGTGACGGTAACAACGATCTACTCACTACAGTGTCCCTTTTTTTAAAGTTCCAATAAGGATAGGTAGATGCCAATATCAGGTAATTTACCTTAATGGGTTTATTTATTAAATGAGATTGTTAAACTGGCTTCAGCTCCCATTTAACCTGAAGTTACTTTATCCAGCAAATCCTTAACTGCATGTAGGCACGATCCTGCGTGAAAAAGGACCACACACACACCACATAACCTATACACCACTACAGACCCGTATAGGAAGCAAAAGCCTACATTTCATTCTGATGTCCAAATGGGAGCAAAATTGTTAAAAGTTGAGCTTTAGGGCAAATATTAATCAATGTATGCTTTAAAAAGAGACGTCCATAGCAGCTGTCTAGCTCAATTAAGAGACGAAAGCCATATGCAACATAAAATCCAAAAAGGTGCTTCCCAAAGTGATCAGTTAGGCATTAAGAAACAGTCAGGTACTCAGTATCAGAACAGAACAAGAACACAGTCAAGAGGTGACCAGGGAGGCAGGGAGAGAAAGGGAGGAAGTTTGTGTAAGAGTGGAAAGCGGTACTGACTTTGGCTACTTCTCTATCACACTGGCAGGAAGGAGTGAGTCACCCACTTCATTAAGTGAATCCTCCCTAATGTCTCTACGCTAAAGCCTCACATTAGAGCATGGGGTAGTCACAGAGAGGGAGAAAGACGACAAGGGGGCTGAAGGGAAAATATGAAAGAGGAAGAGAGAAAAAGAGGAAAAAAAAGACAAAATAGAAAGGCATTAAGAGGATTTTTGTTTAAATAAGGAAGGAAGAAAGAAAGTCATTAACAAAGTGGCAGGAAACAAGAACACAGAGAAAGATGACGAATGATCGTAGAACGTTGAAGTGGAGAGAAAGAGTCATGGAAACTGAAACATAGACGTAAAGCTTAAGCAGGACAAGGAAGGGAAAAGACTCAAAGACGAGGAGTATGAAAGTACCGGATGGCCAAGTGGGCGCGGCTCACCTTTTTAGGTTGGATGAGGAAGAGGAGGCTCTCCCGATTCTCTTGGCGGAGGCGGAGACGGAGGAGGATGACGACACTTTGGAGGATTTGAGGGGCGAGGAGAGACCCTGAGGGCCGGAGGCTGAGCTCAGTCTATTGGAGACACAAACAGAAAGACTGTGAGATCTACTGAAGACGAACAGAAAACATCAACATCACATCAAAATCTCAAACTACTTCTACCTTTGTTTTCATCTAGAAGTTGTTTGTGTTGCACGAACATTTAATGGACCACAATGAGTGGCTAATCTTTGGGACGCCTGTTACTGTACATTCTAACTAAGGGGTGCTAACATCTCATATCATTTTTTTGGGGTTTCGTTCTGCAGCACGAAAATGTGAAAAACCCATTTATGTATCGCCATTCTGCTTAAAATAAACTGAGGTTATACGTTTCCTTATCATTCTTTGGACGACACTATTGCTAACAGTAGTACAGGCTGGGGACCAGGGACCCTCCTGTCTACACTTGAGGGACAAACATAAAACATCAACATCATACTGAAACTTTTTTTTTTTTTTTTTTAAAGAGTTTTTATCATCTAAAGAAAGATGAAGCTTTTACACTGTATGAACACATTTAATGGAAAATCACTTTTTTTGTGGGTGTTCAAGGCAGCACTAAAATGTAGCGTGAAAACTACGAATTATGCTTTTTTGCTTAAAACATAAAAATAATAAAGTTTACAGGTTCATGAGTTTCCCTCATTTTTTGTGTGATATCATTACTAACAGCAGTACAGGACCATGGACCCTCATGTGTATGTTCAAGGAATTTGTCTGAGCCGAACACTTCAACATGTCATGTTTTATCTAACCAAAAAAAAAAAAAAAAAAACCACCCAAAACCTCTCCACTTGATTTTTCGCTTGTTGGCGCATCGTTTTTCGCATCACCAAATTTTAGCTGCAAATTATTTATTCCAATAGAAAACAACTGCTTGCCATCATCTGCTAGTGCGAAGGTACGGTTGTGTTACCATACATTAAAGTTAAGAACGTTTTTACTATAAAGTTTCCATTTCAAGATTTATAAGACAAGATAGATCTTTATTGTCACTGCTGTAGGAACAATGAAACACTGTTTAGCAGCTCTCTGTTAGCAGCATAAGAAACATAAACATAAGGATACAGTATAAAGTAAAAAGTATAAAGTATGCATATAAAATATGAAATATGAACATAGGCTATTTATATATGAATGCGTATAAAAGGTGCAGTGCGCATTAGTGTGCAAATCTGCGATTTGTATTCAGTGATCGTCAGAGGTAGTGTGTTTAGAGATCTGTTCTGAACAGGTCTCGATGTGAGAAGGTCATATGGCGGGTGGGAGGACGGAGGAGAGCACATCTGACCACCTGTGGGTAGAAACTTTATGTCATGTCTCCAATTAATACGATTCAACACAATACAAATTGTATTAACCATGCACCTTCCAGCTGAGGTTTTCAATACATTCCTAGTAGACTCTGCATCTGCTCCAATTTTCAGTCCTATTCCTGCAGGCAACACACCTTAGCAACCTGATTAACGGCTGTTAACTCTGTTCGGCTGACCCAGTTATGGAAAAAGGCAGCAGTACAGACTAAGAAACAGAAAAAACGAACAGATATACTCAAGGACAGGATAAAAAAAAAAAAAATCACACACACACACACACACACACACGCACACAATATTATAAGCTAACACATTCTCAAATCTGCAAGACAACACAACGAGGTTAAACAAGTGAGAATGCTTCTCTGTGCCACCGTCATGAATAAACGAGCTCTGGCCTTTCTCTGGATTTTCCCCCACTGATTCTGATCAACACTGCAGGCATGCGTGACAGATTTCAAACAAGGGGAATTCTTAGTCAGGGAGTTCCTATCCTCATGAAAGCAATCAAAAAGGGACCTGTGAGAATTGATGGAAATGCTTTTTTTTGTCAGCCAAGTTTTTCATATGAACTTCTAAACCACGCAATCGATAAAATGGTCCTGCTTTGGCAGAGGAGGGCATCGAGAGAGCCCGAAATAACCTGGGAGGTCAGGGGCAATTTGGAGACGGGGGTAACAAGTGCGAGGTCAAGGCTGTTCCTCTCCACTACTCCTACTCGAGCCTGAGCAGCAGCTCTCCGCTGGAAAGAGCCTCCCTCCCTCTCCTTCACTCACTTCAAAGGGAAAATAGATAAAGGGTGTTAAAATAGAACGGCCCGACGGTCCAACTGATCCACAATCCCACTCCTAAAATCGCCCGGCGCTAAGATTCCACAGACTCACCCGCCCCGGCAGAAATCTACTTGCTTAAAAGGAAATAGAAAAAAAAAAGAAAAGAAAAAAAAAAGAGTTATACAAGATTTTACATGAGGAGATATTATTCTAACTATGGTTTAAGGGGATTGTTTCATATTCACAAATTATGTTTAATTTTATAGAAATTTGACAGCTGGGAGTAGTCTGTTCAACCTAACTATATTCATTTATACCGGTCAATATTATCCTTATCAGTATGTTTTAGCTCTTGTATTGACTACGAAGCCTTAATTCATGAAATGGCCACTGTGGCCATGTCTCCTCTCGCTCCGTCTCTTTACACCCACCTCATTTCTTTCCTTCCTTCTCTCTCCAAAACAAAGGCCATTCGGGTAGCCGGTCTTCAGCAATAAATCTCCTAGATTAGGGAGCCATATACCCTTCACAACTTTTAAAAATACCATTATTTGATTTCCTATTTTTAAATCCATTTTCTAGACTGGATTACGTCACTAAAACATTAAGTTATTATTGTGAAGGACACTTAAGCCGCCTTTAAAATGACTTTTAGCTTTACTTCACATACATATTTATAAATGTAGTAAGATTACAAATAGCACCTCAATCGCAGAATGAGGTCTATTTATGGCTGCACAATATTTAATATGCTAGTCATCACCACAGTATTAGTCTGTGTAAAACTGACATCAGAAAAGGCCATCATTTGCAAAAAAGCCCTTTAATGGACCTTCATGATTTTCTTTTTCTTTTTTTTTTTATCATGTGCTGTGAGCATCCTGACCAATGGTGATAAGTTTCTATAGCCATTTAGATGAATCAAGGCACGCATTGAATCTGACTATTAAAATATGCCATCTTCATTTCAACAGTGCATTTTCGTATATTTCAATAGATATGCTGACATTAAAATGCAGCGAAAGCGCAGTAACATGTATGTGGTGCATCTAGTCATCGTTTTCTCTTTCTCTTCCTTCTCCAGCTAACTTTCACTCCCTCCGTCACTTTGTGTCTCTGTGTATTTAAAAAAAAAAAAAAAAAAGGAAAAAAAAAAAAAAAGAGTGGGCAGCCTGAGAGCTCTCCTTTCTCGCCAGTCTTTGTGGAAAATTAATTAAGGTTCGAACACTCGTTCAAAAGAGGATGTTGAATTTGCATCAGAGCCCAAAGCGCTAAAAAGCGGCCTGCTCGCATCATCGTGAGCATCATCGATATCTGCATGCGATTGTTCTGCTCTCGGAGTGGAAGCTTTGAGAGTTTTATGTTGTGCTTCTTGAGTTCAAGGGGCTTATCCTGCATAATGTGTGCCTGAAAGGGGAAAGAGGATGCAGACAAGTACCTTTTAAAGGGGAAATATTATACCTCTTTTTAAACAAGTTATAATAGGTCTATGGGCAACAAAACATGTTCATGAAGTTCTTTGCACAAAGTCACTCTCACACAAAGAGACCTCACCAGCTTTATTCTTGACCGTTTCAGTTCCTTTCAAAATGAGCCGTTTAAGGGCTCGGGCACTTTTATGCAAATAAGCTGTTGCTGGCCACACACCCCCATCCCATGCTTACGCTGCGCGTTTACCACGCGTGAAAATGGCAGAAAACAGAGGCGCTATCGGCCCTATATGTTGGATCCCGAGTCGGACCCAGAGGAGATGAACACAACACTTCACGAGTGACTCGCCTTCGCCTGTAGCCGCAGCGCTCGGCGTCTTATGAAGCTCGTAAAACCAGCAGACAAAAATGGCGGATCTTCAACTAATCTAGTGGGTGGGGCTCAGTGAGGGGTGGTTCTATGCAAATGTCCTTATTCTGACGTCACAATAGGGAGCGTCCAAACGGCTCCTAGAAGTATATGATTCCTGACACCAAAATCTTTCAACTGACTCACAGACAACAGATGGATTTTTTTTTCACATTTGGAGTGTTTATAGGAGCAGTAGAGACACAAATGGAAATACAAAAGGATGCAGAAAGTGAGTTTTGCACAATATGTCCCCTTTAAGATGATAGAACACAGTGTAGAAAATACTGGCCTGTACTGCATTGCTACTTTTCTGGAAGGAAGTGGAGACATTTAAAGCAAAAGCTGGACCAAAATCTAATTTGGATTTCACCCAACCCCATATAAAGCCAGGCAAGGGTAACATATCCAACGACTGAGATCTCAAGTAATCATCCTGAAGCCTGAATGTTGACCGTCTTCCTTTACAGAAACCATGTAAGCAAATCTTTGTGAGGTTACTTAAAACCCCAACGCAGTTTGAGGCGAGTGTGTGATTGAAGTCTGTATGAACCTAACTGGTGGGGTTTGTGCTTCTTTCTGATATCAGCAGAGAATACCGGGTCAAACATTGGTAGGAAAGAAGAACAAATATGATCCAATGCTGTAACAATTCTAGCCTGAAATAGAACATGCTGCTCAAACTGTTTCACATGGTGTAAGCTGTGCTGTGAACTATTTTTATAAACATTTGTGAACTATTTTTTATAAATATGACCTATTACATGATACGATTTTCACAGGAGACCTAAAAGAAGATGAGAACCCAGTTTTTAAACAAATGATACGCATCCGAAAGCAAAGGTTCACAAACATATGTTTAATATTGGATCATTTTCATCAGTAAATAAATGATTAAGTATAATACCGTTGTCTCATTTGTTTAACTGGGCTCTCTTTTATCTACTTTTAGGACTTGCATGAAAATCTGATCATGTTTTAGGTCATATACGCAGAAATATAGAAAATGCTAAAGGGTTCACAAACTTTAAACCACCACTGCGTTTCTTGCTGTGGGGTGCAGGGTGTCTGGGCTGTCTGAACGGGATCACCTACTTTTAGGTGCTCTTAGGTGAGATGCTTTAATGTAAACCAGCTTATTTTAAAGCTGAATGTTTTTAAAGAGCAAATACTAGACCAGCTAATTAAAAAATGAAGAGGAGAAGGGAAGATGGAGGAAGAGAAGGAAGAAGAAGGAAGAAGAATAAAAAAAAGGAAGGAATTAGGTAGAAGGAAAATGAATATATTGTGATTGACAAGGGAAAAAATACCTGAAAGGCTGTGATGGGGACCTGGTGTGCGTTTTCATGTCTTCAAGTCTAGAGAGAGAAAGAACATTGAAACATTATTAGATGAAAGAAGAAAGAAAAACAAAGTGTTTACACCATCAAACCGAAATTGTCCTTGCAGACCAATTACACTTTCAGCACACAGCCGCAGACGCAGGCTCGTTTCTATGCTTTTACACGAGCAGTGTAAACAGAATGATGATGTTTGCCAAATTGCTTACATCACCTAGATAAACCAATAACATCGAGCGAGGAAAGAAAATCAAAGAGTAGAGAGACAAGAGACCCAAATGATCTTTGAGGATCCACCTGTCCTTAAGGAACAAAGGCAACATTACTATGCGTTACCATGCCAACCACGGTTCTGCCCACACATCACACCGCCGCACACATGCCGCCCTGCTCCTATGTAATTGCTTTAGTTCACATCTTTTGTTTGAGACGGCTAAAAACAAACCACTGGCCTGGGCTCCTAAAAGCTAATGGACGTTGACCAGCATGTAAATGAATAGAGAGAGGGAAAACAAGACCATCAGCTCTGTTACATACAGGGCATAAAGAGCATCAGCTCTTTCATGTAAAGCTTTCATATCTTACTTAAGCTTAAAAGGCGTACGTGTTGGAGGACACACTTGTGGCAAAGTATGAACTGAACTGGTGCAGTTGGAGGCCTAGTGGTTAGGACAGTCGCCCTGCAATCAGCAAAGTTGTGGGTTCGAATCCCAAGATTGCTAATGGCACCTCTGAGGTACCGTCCCCACACACCCGGGCGCTGAGTTCCTGGCTGCCCTCTGCTTCACTTGGTGAATGGGTTTAAATACAGAGAAGAGATTTGAATTTCCAAAACTCACTCAGCTACTTTTTTTTAAGTAACACTACCATTGGCATATTTTTACATTTCCTCTTTGTGTGCCAACCAAACCGACCAAAATCACTCAGTCCTTGCATACTACGCGGTACAAGATTAGGGGAATTTCCAAAACTCACTCAGTCCACAAACTGAAAACTGTATCTTTACAAGTACTGGTAGACAGAAGTATGTTTACAATTTGTATGCCGTTAGCTCTCATTGACTATGCCGTGACATGTAGTCAGATATAAATATTAAACTTGTACATAATTCTGAGACATTGAATATCAATTTACTCAAAAATTGTTTTCATTATAGTTTTTAAACAAATCTCCCCGTACTAAAATGTGCAGGAGTTGCACTTTAGAAACAGGCATTGAAAAATGACAAGTAACTGTAAAATTAAAAAAAAAAAAAAAAAAAAAAAAAAAATTCTGTAAAAACTGCTTTCCAACCAGTAAAACAAGTAAAATGTGATTTTCCAAAAAAAATGCTTTTGGACTGAGTGTGTTTTGGAAATTTGCTCTTCAGTTTCATGCTGTGGCGTGTTCACATATGACCAAATTTTTACACTTTACACTCTAACTTGGCAGCGAGAGCAGCCAACTGCAGTTGGGGGAGGAGCAGAGAAGAAAGACAGTTTTACCGAAACCATCACTGCTCTACTAGTGTTTACATATAAATTCTTTAAAGAAAATAAAGTGGAATTTGGCATGTGAAAATAACAATAACCGACAGTTTTTAACAGGCTGCGATATTCAATACGGTTTGTGCCTGTCTGGTTGTGGGTGATGTTTTCAGCCATGAGGACTCGGCTCCGTCTCTCAGCTCACGCTGCTGGGTGGTGAGAAACTGTGCCACAATGTTCTAAAAACTGCAGCCACCTCAGCCCTGTGATGTTAATGCGGCATATTAAGTCGGAAAAGCCTCTTGGGTTTGACTGTAGAGGTTTCATCTCAATTCACAACACATAAACACTCCGGTCACAAAGGTGCGGCAGTGACTTTACCATTTGAGATAGCTTAGGATGTTTAGGATGTCTCCTGTGATTCTAAAACCTTCTATTCAGCTGCTGCCGAGAGCATCACTTTATGGTTTGGGAACTGGTCTGTCTAGGACTGCAAAGTCCTGCAGTGAGTGATTAGAGCAGCAGAACGCTGCACCGGATCTGCTCTGCCCTCAGTGCAGAACATCTACATCAGACGCTGTGAGGGCACAGAGATCCGGACCATTAAGGCCTCGTCCATCGCAGCAACTATCTGTTCCACCTGCTGAACGCAAACGGTTTCAGGGCCTTATGGTGAGGACTGAGAAACTCAGGAGGAGCTTTATATCCTCAGACCATAAGACTACTCAACCAGGACATGCCCCACATTCCCTCAATAGCACTTCCCATACTATGGTACTCGTCATACCGTAACACCCCATACTGTACCACCCATATGATGCTTTCTGGACCTTTTTTAACTACAAATTACATGACCATTCACCATTTGTCCTATGAGAGTTTGCACATATTCTATTTATTCTCCACTGTATACTTTGAGTCCATAGTTTCTGTATACTGTTGTATTTATATTGTTTATATAGGTGTATATTAGTCAAATTATTCTATTATTCTACTATTTATTCTATATCTTCTATTATGCAGCTATTGCACTGTTTCAGGAGAAATTCAAGGCTACATTTCACAGCACATTGTACATGTATAACTGTGTATGTGACGAATTTTGAATCACAGCAAGGTCTTGCCTCAGAGCTCCTGTGGTTGCTGATCTGGGCTGCCTCCGGACCTTTAAGGCACGCAGTTTGTCTCCTTGAGTCATGCCGAGACCATTCTCGTGGTAGTCGTTATTCTGTTTTAAAAAAAAGACGCGCACACACACACAGTATGATTCATAATGTAAGACCCCTTTCAACATGCATGACTGGTCATGAAATGACCAGGACAAACAGAATATTAGCTGAACATGGACACTGCAGACCCGTAATGTAACTTTAAAAACATGCGTGACTTAATGGCTTCCTTTACGGGTCAGTCTAGAATGACTAATGTGTTTCCAACTTTGTTTTGTTTATAAAACTGTCATATAATGAATTACGAAGCCAATATCACTAGACTGAACTCTCTGTAAATGTGTGTGTCTGTATTGCTCATTGAGCCTGTAACCTGTAGAATAATATTCTGAACGGCACAGATGTAGCGGTGGGCGTTTTGTTGTTAGAGAGAACTGACCTCCTCCGCCCGGTCCAGGCTGCTGGATTTAAAGATGCTGGTGCTGATGGTCAGATCATTCATGCTGGAGATGAGGTGAGGTACACCTACGCTGCGCTCTTCATACACACACACCTTCTGCTGCTGGGAGCGATACACTTCACCCTGGGCCCAGAGACTTGCCTGCTTCCTACACACACAAATATTTGGTATTACTACAGCCGTACTGACAAATACAAGGCCATTCACACTCACACTCACACTCACACACAGTATTACTATAACCATAACAATGAATACAGAACTACAGACACAGACAGAATAAAGATGAGAGCTGTTAAGAAAGACAGAAAGACTGAACGATAAAAAAAGATAGAAGACTAAGAAAAGAAATAAAGAAATACAGAAAGAAATACAGAAAGACAGACATATCAAAAGCAAAGAAAGACATGCAGAGGGGCGAGAGAGAGCAAGAGAAAGAGAAAGCGAGAGTGAGCAAGAGAGAGATAGAAAGAAAAAGAAAGATTGTGGTTATTTATGTTTAAGCACAAAGTCATGTACTCGCTCCCTCATCTCGCCCGCCACACATGGCAAGTATGCGGTTAGATAAAATTCACCTCTCTGCTATAAGCGCCTTCCGACTATATGGAAGGAAGGAATGCTCCACAATCTAAAAACAATGCAGCACAACACTTCAGCGCGGGGGATCTACAGCGGCCTGCTTTAACTCAGCAGTGACAGAATCGGACCGTGACCCGACCGCCGCGCTCGGCTCTCACACTCGAGAACGCTTCACAGAGTCAGGCTTTGCTGAGCCAGACGTACTGGATCAGGGCCCAGTATGCATCAGGCAGACACGCACAAAGAACTCTTCCAAACTCCCAGATATAAGCTCTCACCACCATGTCTAACCCAGGATGTGTCCACTATCTGATAGAGCTTCCTGCACTCATACACAGAGAAAGTTTCACACACTTTCACAATTACTTTTCCTATAAGCAGCAGGACCAATTGCCAAAACACTGAGTAACCATTTTCAGCAAGATGATAAAAGACTAAGAACAAAGAAAAATGCTGCGTTTTTTCCCCAGAATTTCCAGAGAACACAAACTCCTCCAAGCTCCTGGACAAGAACAGCGTGACTGAAGGGTTTCCTCCCACAGGTCTGGGGGTTATAGGTAATACGGGTGAGTGATGTGTCAACTCGATCACAAAGGTTCACAGTAGCACCACATTTAAAAAAAACAAACAAACAAACAAAAAAAAACCTCTATGAAAACACACTTCAGTGATTTGTTATTATTCAGCATTTTAAAAACAATCGAAAAATGTACTTCTCCTATACTGTTACTATTTTGGAGATAGAAATGTTTTATTCTTACATTAACAATTCAATGACTGTTCACTGGATCTCTAAAATTGTAAAGCTAAACTATTGAACCCCAGTGTGTTAATTTTAGCTCATGCTTCCACCTCTCAGATCTCTGGTAAGTTGGTTGGTTGGTTATGTTTTAAGATGATTAAATTCCTCTAAAATACTTTCAGACTCCTTATACACTGTAAATGCTGAAGCTTCATTGTAAATGAGGGTTACAACCAATGCACAGTCTTGAGCTTTTTAGCAACAGTTCATAATGTTTGTGCAAAAATAATATTTTATGCCTGTCCAACTGTCTTATCTTTGGCATACTGAGTAGATTAAAGACATGCAAACAAACGTTTTACTGTGAAGTGACTGAAGACACAAGGTGCCAACCACTCAGCATTCAGCACCACCGGTATACTGATCACTGCCTGATCATCTGGAATCACCTGCTCCTGTTTCTTCACTGGTTTAGGACTTAAGAGATGTGATTTTTTTCTCTGCTTGAATGATGCATACGTGTGATTCAACTGGTCAGGTTCATGGACTGGACTGAAAATGAGAGGCTTTAGGTCCTTCAAGGGATCTGTTTTACAAGACTACATAAAAAAACAGGATTCAATGATGTTATCGTGCGCCAGGCATGAAACAAACATCCAAAGATCATGTACACAAAGGTGGCAAAAAAATGTCTAACTGGAGAGACGAGGAGATTCTGGAATTTATGTCGGCCGATGAAATTGTCAGAAATTTAAGAGACTCAGTTGTTTAAGACCAAATTTCAGACTGGCCACGTGACCACATCAAGTCCCGACCCCTGCAGGGTCCACCTGGCAGATTTCCAGGTGAGCATTGTGTCCAAGCTGGACAGTCTCCTTCCTTGTGTTACACATGAAGGAGCAAGTCCTGACATTGTCCAGACCTGATTCTCCAGATATTATCAGGAGCTTGTATGTGAAAACAGCACAAGGGTAAAAGATAGTTGCAGTTAATGCAGTGCATATGACTGAATTTTCACCTCAACAACTTTGACAACAACTCTGGAAAAGAGGAACGTACTTTATTTTCTTCAGGAAAGTTATTAACCATGACACAATCCGAACTCTGGCTCAGGAACTGAGGACCAAATCAAAAATCAAAAGTGTGAATCGTTACACTCAGACCGATGTAACTGTTGAATGTACTCACTCTTCCAGAAAGTGCTGCTGGGGGCCGATGACTGAGCCAGGTCTGCAGACACGGATCCAGGCGATGGCTTCAGCTGCAGTGAACCGGTAGTGTTTCATCAAGAAGCAGCCGATCAGAGTACCAGTTCTGCCCAAACCCGCTGCAAACAGGACAGGAGCGAAAACAGTAAAAAGTGTGTTCAGAACCGAAAGGTTTTATATGGAAAATGATAGTCACTGACGCCTGTTTCACAAGTACTACCTCTATGTGAGGCAAGACTACGGCTTCCCACGTTGGTCATTCACACATACAGCATTTGCACTACAAGATGGAACAGGAAGTAAGTTCTACAGATGTTCCTTAACTTTTCCCTATAAAGATACTGGTTAATAATCATTGAATATCACTGAATTTGTTTCATGACATTTTTTAATATTTGTTTCATGACATTTTTTAAAACTTCAGCACGCTGATTTCAGAGGTAACATTTATTTTCATGTAGCTTCAAGAGTTTAGTTAGAAACGTCATTTTTAGAAAAAACTAAATTTGGCGGCTCGGCTGACATGGTCTTTTGTTTTTGGTCTTTTTTGCATATTAACTTGTTGTTTGTTTGTTGTACATGTAGACAACAGGGTTGCCAACTCTCACGCCCTGAGCGTGAGACACACACATCAGTGAGACTAATATGAAAATAATAGTAGTATTATGATAACGTTATAATGAAAAATATACATGAAATTTAGTTTATCTCTAGAACCCCTGAAGGTAGGAAAAAAACTGACGTGACTCTGAATCAGCGTACAAAACCTGACTAAGAAATATCAAACATTGCAATGAAACAGACCTTTCATAAAAATGTGCTACCCAGTGTAATGGCCATCAATTGAACTTTTAGCATGTACTCGGTTTCATTTGTATTGATTTTCATTCACTCCACACCTATTTGCTCAGCCTGTGTGAAAGCTCCAACCCCTTTTGACTATGAGCGGCAAAACGAAACGCAGGAGGTTTTATCTCACTCGCGACGTGCAGAGGAAATGTGTGTGAAACTTTGTTCACACCTCAGGGCAAATCAGATTTGCTTCTTAAATCTGATTTTCAGACTCGAGTGTTCGGATATCAAGGTACAAGTGACCAAATCTAATCAGTGCACAGTCAGACTGTAGTCTGATTTGATCACACACTCGCAGTGGTTGCCACTGTAACAATGAATGAGCTGCTAACTCAGGAGGGTAAAAACTTTGTGAAGCAGGGGCATTTATGATCTTCAGCCTTGATGTGTCCTGTTCCTTAATGACTGTGTTGAGCTAGAGTAAGAGCTGGAATATGAACAAAGCCCTAGATCTGGGCAGCAGAAAACATTTGCTAAATGGCTAATGGGCTCTAACTTTAATATACAGAGCTAAGATTTAAGCTGAAATCTTTACTGACGAGGTGAAACTGTAGCACACGCAGCAAAAAAGTGTCTACAACCTTCAGCTCTATATGTTTAAGCTGAGCATGTGATGAGTCACCAGCTTTGTCGTACTGTTGCCCCAAATGGGAGGAAAAAAACAAACAAAAAAAAAAACAATCCTCAAACAGAGTCACATGTCCAGAAATCCCTACAAATGTTGCAAATCTGTTTTAGACAAAACTAATGAGAGCAGACAGTCTGAACAAGGCCAAACAGCCAAAGCCCCAAAGGGTTCAGCAGTGAGTGATGCTTCCAGTGTTGAGACTGGTGAGAGCAGGGAAAATCTGGAGCCAGTCTTGACTGGGCCGTGAGCCGGGTGACTTTATAATAAGGGCGGAAATTGCCACGGAGTCCATGATACAATTCTATCATGATTTATGAGCCAAGACATATAATTGTGATTCTTTGACTTTAAAACAGATGGTGTATAATGTGTAGGAGTCTCTGCAGCCATCTGGATGACTAGCTTTCCAGTTTCCACGGATGCAAAGCAAGAGAAGAACAAGGTCTTGCGCCATCTTCTGGTGTTTAGAAGCAATGTTATCACAGTAGATGTACCTACATCACAGTATATAAACATTTTAAAACAGCTAAATTCAATAAATAAATAAATAAATAAATATAAGTCACCCTCTGTAATGAAACCTGAAAGTGTGTGTGTGTGTGTGTGTGTGTGTGTGTGTGTAAGCTTTGTTTGTCTAGCTTGTTTTTCTATTTTACAGAGTCATTGGAATTGTGACCTCAGGTTCAAGAAAAGTGTTATGTAATAAAAATTTCTTGGCTGAAGGAATTATATTTTACATTTTAATTGGCCGAGTTTCTACTCATTATTTACCCCCATTAACCAGCAGAGAGAAACAGTGGCTGATTCGCCTGAGATCTTTTAGTGATTCTTACCAAATGCGTTATACACACAGGCATTTACGCTGATATAGGACAATCTCAACCTAATAAAAATATATAATTTTATATTTACTAAATGTCTCACTCAGAGCTCATAGAAACATGTAGAGAAAGAATGCTCATTCCTAACGTTTAATCCTCAATTGCATTTGTAAGTAGAGGAGGGGATATTTTACTATAATTTGAATTTGATGAAAAGGTATTGGGTGTACAGCCTTGTCTTACAGAAAGAAAACTTTTTGTAATGTTTGCCTATTCAAATATGTCCATTCAGATGTTAATTTATATTTAATTCACTAAGTGACAGTAATTTCTGTATTTTTTCATTATATTTGAACAACTGCGACACTATAATTACTCTAAACCCCGAAGGGTGCCAGTTGAATGTCTTAATTAGATTCCATCACCTGGCTCTCAAATCTGAGCCAACACTGCCACCAAGTGGCTGAAACTTTATATCATTTACATTTACGGCATTTAGCAGTTTTCATTCTCTAACTACAGGGGACAGCCTCCCTGGAGCAACTTGGGGTTAAAGGTCTTGCTCAGGAACCCAGTGGGGATATGCTGAAGGTAGGATTCGAACCCATGACCTCTTGGTCCAGAGGCAAGTATCCTACCCACCAGCACCCCTTTTCGTTCATCAGGAAAAAAAAGAAGTGACTTTAGATCAGTGAGATCGAGAGGAAGTGTGTAAACGTGTGTGAACTCACACACTCACACACTCACACACTCACACACTCACACACTCACACACTCACACACTCACACACTCACACACTCA
>JBBIGA010158980.1:0-17662 GCA_037576975.1 Alestes dentex | reverse complement strand
TGATTTATATCTGATTTATTTCCACATATGAACGAGGCCTGAAACCGATCTCAAAATATCCGAATGCATGCGTTTTTCTCCTGTTTACACTGTCATGGAACAGATCCGGTCTGTGTCACATATGAGCAAAAAATCGGAATTGGGTCACATTTAACTGACCAAATATACAACCACTGATGTATATGTAAATGTAATAAATTAGATATGCTCCTATAGACTACCTGGAATACACACATATATGCCAAAACAAAACTGCATACACCACAAGTGTGACTGGATACAAACTTAGAGAAAAAATGAGAAAAAGTAACTTGACAGTTGCAATGTCACAAAGTACGATATAACATACATTTAAAAGAAAAAGGCTTTTTATTGACCACCCCCCCAAGACAGCTTCAATTCAGAAATTGATTTATATTTAACAAAAAGGTTCAAGTAAAACTGTTCAAAAGAACAGCAACTTTATCTTCCATTACACACAAACTATAAGGTCTCACCTGTCCATTCAGGAGGACACTGGCAGTTGTATGTGTTAACTCCATCCATGCAGGTCCCTCCATTCTGACACTTATGGTCTGGGCAGTCATCAATATTTATCTCACAATTAGTGCCAGTAAAACCTGAGGGACAGAGAGAGAGAGTGTGAGAGAAAGAGACAGAGACAGAGAGAGAAAGAAAGACAGAGAGAGAGAGAAAGAGAGGATTTTTTAATATTATGATTAGAATATTAAAAATAAACATGATTTACTTATACAGAACACACACATATTCCACAAATCCTTTAATTAACTCCTGCTTTATCTGTTCCCCTCAGACACTCAAACCATCAACAGCAGTGTATCTCGTTATTAAAAAGCAATCACTGTCCTTTTGAATCTCTAGCACACTCTGCTTTCCCACGGATTGAATTCCTGCCCCTGGGCAGACGCTGGTCTCAGCTTGCTGTAGAGTTGTGCCAACGCACGCCCCCTTTAAAGACGAAACTTAGAAGAGGAATTTCAGCAGTTCCTGTATTTCAGCTCCAAAACTTTAACTGACATGGTCAGCACTGGACTGGGGGACAAGGAAGTGACATCATACACCCATTTACAGAATCTAGACAAGATAAAGCAACTTTGGGATTTCTTGCTGTTTTTGACTGTAGTGACGATAGTTCTGAACTTTAAAAGGGACTCTTAGAGTGTCAACACGTGTTTCCCTGCTGTACCGATGCAAACAGATTCCATACAGACACAGATCTGAGCACAAAAAAGGACAATAAATCTTCTCTGTTTCGATCATATCGGTTTCAATTCTTCAATTTCAAAACAACCAAAACAACAAAGTTTTAGGACTACAGAAACAGGTACTTTCACCCAATCACACTATTCATTGTTCATTTTAAGGCCCCTGCATAATGACAGACAACTCACAAACAGTACACTTTGGGCTTTTCTCACATACCCAGATTAAGGTGAAGCCAGATTAAGCTGAAGGGTTTTTTTTTTTTTTTTAAATCATCCTTAGTATTGTAATTTAGTAAAAAATTAGGCTTAATGTACATATCCAGGGCATACACTAAACTAGCTTTAATCTTGGCCAATATTCCCTTATGCCTCACTTACAATTACACTATGATTACTATTAAAACTTTATTACACCTCTTACTGCATTCACTGCTCCTGAAATATTCGAGTACACAAATAATTTCAACCAGCCCTTCAAAATATTTTCTTGACTGTATTTCCAGAATAATCAATGGGGCCACTTTACTTTAATCAATGATCAATGGTCTATCATCCTAATAATATTAGTAGTGGTCTTATGGTGGTCTCTTTCAATTGATTGGCTGGGAAGGTTACTGATAAAATTAATGAGTTTTAGACATTTCTGATAAAATGAGTGTAGGTACAAGGTAGGTATGTATCCCTCATCACCCCTCCTTTCTCGAGGTATTGCTCACCTGGTAGGCAGTGGCAAACATATGTGATGTCTGATTTTGGAGAGCAGGTTCCCCCGTTCAGGCAGGGAGATGGAGAGCAGGGTTTGTATTCACTCTCACAGTTTCGGCCTGTGAACCCCGGCGCACAGTTACACCGGTATGAGCCTGGAACGTTCTCACACTGCCCACCGTTCTGGCATATTGATGGACTCGCCACACACTCATCTGTGTCGTTAAGACAACGGTCTCCGTGGTAACCCTGCGGACAGGAGCAGGAGAACTTTCCAGCAGGAAGTGCAGTACAGATGCCGCCGTTAGCACATGGAGAGGACACACAACTGTCTTCGCGCTCACACTGCGGGCCTGAGGACACACACAGACACACACTCGTATATCGTCCAAAACAACAGAGAAAGAAAGTGCAAAATACAAAGAAAGTGACGGAGCCCCACCATACCTGTCCAGCCTGGGGTGCAGTGGCAGGTGTATTTGTCATGTGGTAGGAGTGAACAGGTGCCCCCATTTGTGCAGGGGTTGTTGGGGTAGCAGGTGGAGTTTATCTGCGTTTCACAGCGCAGGCCTTTAAAGCCCAGAGGACACACACAGATTGGGCCTTTGTTCACCGTGCAGTTTCCTCCATTTAGACAGTAACTCGGCCCACACAGGTGACAGTATTCACCCTGGAAACCTGGAGTACAACTGCACACACAAGCACAAACAACAAATTAGTCAAGTACCATTTATATAGACTAGAGAAATACCTGAGAGTCACTGCTCAGTGGTTTTCTACAATAAGCGAGAGATAATTAATAATAATAATAATAATAATAATAATAATAATAATAATAATAATAACAATAATAATAATAATAATAATAATAACAACAAATGCTGACAATCAAATAGTTTTGTTTTTTGGTATCCAGTACATTTTCTTTCTAGAAATGTGGGAAACAAGAAACCAAATGTGGAAAACAGAACAAAATATTCTCATAGCATATATATTCTTTTAGCTTGAAGTAGCATCACCCAGAAACTCTAAAATTTCTGTAAACTGCAAGACATACTATAAAACATCTGATATGCTGATTTATTCAGAAAATAAAGCGATGCTAAATTTTGCCAGTAACAGCAAGTACTAGCAGTGTATTATTCACAAGCTCAAAGCTGGGTTCTATAATTATACATTTTAAAGCACAGTGATGCCCACGCACCTAGTTCCTCTCTGTCTTCCATATACAGTGATGCTGACCAAATGAAAGTCTCTCTTGGGTCGCACAAACAGAACCGAGGGTTAGCACACCTCTCTGCGACCCCGTTTCCAGAACAGTTTGCAAACAAAAACTGAATGTGCTGATTTGCAAATCTTGTAAACTCTATATTTAGTTGAAAATAGTTCAAAAACAATTTGATATTTTCTTGGAAAATACACTCATTTTGAATTTGATGCCAGCAAGCAGGTTAGGAGCATGTTTACCACTGCGATGTATTACCTCTTCTTTTAACAAACATTCTAAAAAGACCAATTGCTGAAGTATGAAAGCAAAATATCCTATTCTTCCCTGATATAATATTAAAGCTCCTGAATAGTTCAGGGTCTCCTTTATCATATTTTTCGTTTTATGATGCATTAGATATTTTCAGTGGTTCAAAGTGTTCTTGACCACCAGCAAGCACCTGACTCTTCTACGATAGAGGATGCTGTTGTAATGTATGATTTTTTCTAAATATGATATATTAAGAAACATGACATATTTCTTCTATCTATGGTAACTTGCATTTGGTTGCAGTGACAAACTGGGTGCCTAGACAATGGTTTTCAGAAGTGTCCCTGAGGCCATGCAGTGATTTTATTTACATTTTGCAACTCGTGCAATTTTTTGGGTAGAACTATTACTACTGGACAAAATGTGCAATTTAACATGTGCAATTTTTCTGTCATATTTCTACTGTTATTGTCAATGTCTGTCACTCCATTGTGTACCATATATATATTCTATTGTGTACATACAGACATACTTGCCTAAGTCTACATACAGTTTACATATACATATATGTATATATTTTACAATACAGATTTTATATTTTTAGATTGTATAATTTACGTTTTATACTGTACTGTTGGTATAGTATTTTATTCTATTCTATTGTTTTTTTAACTTTTGCTGCCCTTGCCTTTGTACAGTCTACTTTGACAAAGCAAACTTCCCACTTGTGGGACTAATAAAGGTTTAAATTATCTTATCTTAACTTATCTTACTGCCAATTTTGTTTGGAAACGGGGTTAAAAAGGAAATCAGCCATTGTGTGGCCTTTCATGATGGTAGTCGCTGTTCATGGAGAAAATATATTAAGTAAACCAATATGACAGTTGTAAAATAGCCTGCACTGACTTCTGGAATACCTGGTTTTGTCCACATACCCACAGAAAAACACAGAAAAAAGCGATTGGTCAGGATGTTCACAATAAACAGTAAAACATCCTGATTGGATAGAGGGCTTATTTACATTTAAGAATACAATCAGAGTTAAGTACATTAAGCAGCCCCATCACTGTTTGGGTAGTGGGTGAGAACTTGCAATGGGTAACATTGGAAAGGAAAAAAAAAATGCCATGAAAGTTTTGTCAACAATCCCCACCACCACATTGCAACATGGTGTCTGGATTCAGCATAATTTTATTTCTGGAACTGAAAATTGTCCAGTGCGTATTTTTTATGAACCACACCAAAAGAGTGAAAGCAGCAAATTTTGTCTTGTGATGCTTCTGTTGATATTTAAGAGCTTGAATGACAAGAGAACCCATCCTGCACAGCGCAAATCCCAAAATAAGTAGGTCTGATCTTACTAGAATGCTTTGTTCCAATTATGGTAAATGTGCTAAAACAACACACATGTATAAAGTATGTGTTTTTCACCAGATATTGTCCTCTTCCCTTGCTAACTGGGCTGTTCTAATCTTGAGTAAAGCTTGTGTTAGTGGTACACCCACCCTCACAGGGAAGATGTGGTTTGCCCCGTCCTCACACCTTTAACAGAACTGTACTTCCCCAACAGCCTTGTTCTCTTCTAGTTTGAGCAGCTTAGCAAGTTAAAGCTAACCTAGCAAGTCTAACCAAACTATAAAGCTAGCTCATTTGTCTAGATGCCTGATTGCCTTTTGGTCCTTCTTCCTTTCATTCATTCAACCAACCAACCATGCCAGCATTTAACATGCATTCGCATGATGAACACCCACAATAAAGATAACCTAACCTTCCGTTTGCCATTTATGTGTAAATTTATCATGATAAGGAAAAATGCCACAGGCACAGAATTTTCTTGAATGGCAGGAAGGTATTCTGAGTTGGGTGAGCTAAAATTTGAGTAGTAATATTAATATTTAGAATACGCAACATACCCAGTTGCGCTATTCATTTATTAAATAATTTTGCGTTACACATACTGTTTTCCCCATCATAATGGGATTTTCTGTTTTGTTGAAAATGTAGTCCCATGTGACTAAAAGGACCACTTTACTAACATGGTTCAATCATGAACCATGCCAGACACTTCCAAGTCTTTGTGCAATGCAACTGGAGCAAAGAGCTGATGTGTCATTTCATTTTAGCTGATTATCAGACAGTTTCAAAACCTAAGAAGAAAAAGGTCACACTGTATTTGTTTCACAGAAGAACTCTCTTTTCAAGTGGAACAGTGATATCCTAAACCATATTTTCTAGAGACATTTCAGTCACTAACTGCTATTAACAATAAAAATTGCACTAAAAATTGACAACGCTAAAAAACAACAGCAATCTGCACGATAATAAATCATCTACTGCAAGGCACAGTGGCAGGCCTGAAAAGAAGCGAGCGTATTAAAGCATGTTAGCAGCACCTGGGGCAGCACAGGAAGAGCTGGGAGGCTGTAAGGTGTTTCAGAGGTCAATAAAGCAGAAGGAAACTCAGTGTGTGTGTGCATGTGTGTGTGCGCGTGTGTGTGTGTTTGCATACACAAGCTTATGTTCATGTGAAGCTGTACTTGTGTGAAATCTTGCATATGTGCCTTTAAATTTGCATTTTTGTTTTTGCACTTCTGTCATGAGTTTACATGCATGTTTGTGCCAAAGCCAAATTATAAACCAAAGTTTGGGCACCCTTTCAGTAAGTAAAATTACAGTCTCTTCCTCATTTTAGTTTTTTTCTGCTTTTTCTTGCAGAGCTCTCTTAGTTCAGTCATTCATAGGTCATCTTGCATGCACAGCATGTTCAAGATCTAATCACAGATCTTCAAATAGTTTGGGGACCTTGATCTTTCATTTCCTGAAGTAGTTGAAGGTTGGTTTTAATGTGTTTTGTATCTCTGTCTTCTTGTAATTTTCATTCTCATTTCTTTTTCAGTTTCTTAAGGGACATTAGTAGAATCCTTTCTTCACTTTATTCCCACTGTGCCTCTGTCTACCATGCAACATCAATGAATAATAGATCTTAATGCCGGCACATTTGATCTTAATATTGGCAAAGTGTACTGTTTCTTGAAATGCTTCTCTTTAACTGGTCATGAAAGTCTCAGACCAAAACACTTAATTCAAGAACACCTCAGGTTCAACTCAGTATTGTGTTGCATATTTCAGAAGTTGACTTTTGTGTGAACAGATCATAGTTTTGCTCTGACGCTTCGACCTAGATGAAGTTTGTGCAACAACTCTGCACAGTGGGCCAGTGAATCACTATCCAAGTCCTCCTATAGGTCAGGATGTCAACAAAAGGCTGATGTAGCTGCAGGTTCTCATTCCAGACAATCAGAAGGTTTGATTCCACTTTGTCTAAGTTGTCAGTGAACAGATAATCATGTGTGCCCTGTTTTTTTCTTTTTTCTTTTTTTTTTAAATAAAGACCTGCAGCGGTGAGGTTGCAGTTGGTGAGGTTTTGAAACTTGACCAGTGTACGAACAGGTAATTTTAGATCTTGTCACGACAGTTCTCCTTGATTTTTATTTCTTAATGATGTCTCAGACAATAAAAAATACAAACAGGAAGTGTTAAGAAATCTATTAAAGCCTCCTCTTGCTGTGTAAAAGTCACACAAGTTATGTTTAGCTTCAGATCCTCAGTTGGCTACTTAGATGAGCTCATGGCTGTTAAGAGCAAGCACACTACCCTAAGAGGTTTGAAAGGCCACCAATTAGGACAGGAACTGTCTTTGTTTCTCAAAAATAATTTGATGTAATCACAAGGATTTGTAAAATTCCCTTGTTTAATTTAACAAAGCACTAATTAGCCAAACCAGGAATTAAATAACTAATACTTGGCTTCCACAAAGAGAAGCTTGTAAATGGTTAAACAGACACAGACACACATTCACTACTTAAATAGCTTAAAAATCCCCCACATCAAAAATAAAGATGTACCTACACATACAAACATTTCTTGACACACACACAAGGGACATGGGTCCTAATATTGTCCACAAATGCGTGTGTGCGGGTGTGTATGTGTGTGAGGGGGAGAAAATAAGAGGATTTCGTAAGGTCACAGCAGGACAGAAGGACTCATTTCTGCATTGCGTTTTTTCTGAAGGCCTTCCAGCACATGACACACACTGAATGAGGAAATTACTGAATTGCAAAACAGCACTGAGTCTGTGGCTCTCTCTCTGTCTTTTTCCTATGACATTTCTGGGGATTTTTGATCCTTACGGTATAGTGTGAAGGGTCAGTCTCGACAAAAAAACTAAAAAAGGTGTTCTAGACATCAGTGAAGGGAATCCAGAGTGTGTTTGTTCGTATGCTGCATTTTTGCATGTGAAGGGTGTTCTCTCCAGCTGTGTTTATTTCAGAAAGACCCACCCTGTTATTATTTCAGCGCCGGACAGCTCGGAGTTTAATGCTGGACTCTAATTACATACACATGATCAGATTCACTAATCAGCTGCTTTTGTCCATAAACAACAACAAACAGGCAGATCAGACCTACTGACAAGCAAAATAACACTGCTTAAGCAGCTGCCAGAGAGTAAGGGAGAGAGAGACTGAGGGAGCACAAAAGAGGAACAGAAAAAAGACAGGAGATTAGTGTCCACTGGGTGACGCTGAGCAACCTGCAGAGAAATTTAGGTTGTTTAAACCTTTAAACCTGTGTGTGTATATATATATATATATATGTGTGTGTGTGTGTGTGTGTGTGTGTGTGTGTGTGTAAACATGTGTGTGTGTATACACACTGAGACTATGCCATAAAGATGCAGGTTTCCCCAGTGGACACTCGAGTAACACAAGGGGCGGTCATGAACAAGAGCACCACTCAAGCTCAGATTTCGAAAAGCTAAAGATTCAGGCCGATATGATTTTATTTGCACACAGACTTCAATAGTTTTAGTTAAACAGTGCTTTAGTGACTGATAGTGAGTAGTCAGTTTGTGAATGCTCAAAGGATTCTCCGCCCTCAAATTTTCTAACTCAAAGATGTAGTAGAAATGCTAAAATACAAATTAATGATACATCCTTGTCAGTGATATAATGATTCAAAGACAACAAACTTGGCTTGTCTTTGTCTTGCGCTTCAGCCATTTCATGATTTAAATTAGTGAAGTACTGTCTAGGTAGAGTGGATACTAGATGGTAACTATTAATGCTAACTATTAAACCTGGACTTCCTAGTGGAGAGGTGAATTACAACATACCTACAAGTATCAAATATCAATGCACATTGCTTATTTTCAATATTTAGTGTGTTTCAAATAAGTAAGAGCTAACTAAACAAACCAAAGGCTGTGTATATTTCATATATAATAGTAACAGTTCAGTTACTACTACTCTGACATGCACTCAATGTTAAATAAGTGGGATAAAATCCAACATTAAGAACATGTATCATATTTATCATCATAATTACGTATTAATCTTGCTGCTTCGCTTCTCTTTATGCAGGAATAGGATTTAACGTTCAGGAAACGTCTGAATTATAAGTAACTAATAATAATTTCCCCTAAAGTTAAGCATTAACCAAAACAAATCCTTCTCAGGGCAAGTGTCAGTGTCAGGACCCCTCCACTACACACTGCCTTACTGTTTTTCCTCACAACAGCGAGCTAAAAGCTAACAATAGCGCTTTATGAGATGAAGGGTGTATAACTGTTGTGTCTTCAATTATGTCATCCTAAATATTCTCTGTATACCATATATCATATTAGAAAAGAAAGAACACTTCATGTAAGCATGTTTCCGACAGTTTCTAATTTTGCGTGTGTGTGTATGACTAAATGAGTGCTCTGCTCCACCCAAACCCAGCTTGAAGATGTTAAAGCTAGCCAAACCAGAGTTCAACATAAAACCTCCTGAGAAACATTCACAGAACCTTACATGATTCCAAGTCACAGAGTGGCACCATTTAAGGAGGAATGGAAAATTCAAATAGGAAGCTGGTTCAATACAAGGCTAACTTGTGCCTTGTTCACTTCTCTGCATCAGTCACACTGAAAATGTGGACAGTGTTGAACTACTTCACAGTTTGAGGAGGGATCAGACAAGTGATTTATAAAAATCACTGTTCATCCTAACTATCAAGACGTTTAAGAACACACAAGGACTTCTCCATTACACGTCCGAGTCTCCTTAAAAACAAGACATCCTTCTCCATATGCAGGCCCCAAAAAAAACCCTACTAGAATGCCAAGCCCATCTGTAACTATTGTTCATGAAATGATGGAAAAACTCACAAACAGTAGAGCCAAAATGCCCATTATAACCTAGCAAGTCGGAACTGTCTTGGATGAATAACCGTTCTTTGTTAACAAGGACGCTGGATTTTGTGGCACATTTTGAGACCTACAAACTGTAAACCTTTTGTGTAAACTGTCAGGTTTGGCCCAGTGTGTCCTGAAGGTTTTGGCCAAGAAATCAAGATATGGGTGCATCACTAAAACAAAGTAATTGAGTGGTTCGACAAGAACCAAGGGTCACAAATATAGTAATTTTATTAACTATACAAAACAACCAGTGAACCTACAAACATGTCTGAGTATTTAAATCCAATTGCAATGTCGATATGTAGTAAAAACCCACCCATCTCTGTCTAATGTTCTTCATGTACCCCTACACCATAAATGTATTAATATATGGATTCTAATTCTAATACACGGTATGCCAAAACTATCACAAATCATAAAAAAAATGTTGCAGACATCAGGCAGTATAAAACAGAGCATTTCACATTAAACCACACTAATTGACAGTTTAATCATTAAATTATTACTTTTTACTAGAGATGGGCCCGATCTGATATGATATTGGTATCGGGTTCCGATATAGCCGGTCGGACAGCCCCGATCTCTATATTCCAGTTTGCAGCTCGCGCTGGACCTTAAACTCGACGCTGTGTAATACGAGATGCGTTGGCAGCAGACGCTCGTTGACATTTTCCAAAAACGCAACAAATTTACAGCAGACAACCCAAAAGCGAAAGGATTATCAGAGAAGACTCTTAGCTCTCCCTCAAGAACTCTTTTGGGTTCTTTCAGGGGCTCTCTCTATCTCCTAAATCATGACGAGGCTAAAGGTGGACATCTCGTAACTCAGCCGATCCACCTTAAATACAGAAGTGGTTAGATTACACTCTGCCTTGTCGTGTCTCCGAATTCACGTTATTTAAAATGTGCTAGTTTTGCACTTTTTTTACACAGTTGTTGCTGCTATGGACATAATACTTGAACTATTTAAATGATTCAGCCAAGATTGTTGTGTTTTTGATTTTACAGTTGTTGCTGCTACCTTTTTGTGAAGTGTAAATAAATTCCTTTGGAATGCCTTTAAATTCAGTGTAGTTGTGTATGTTTTTTGCATGACAGCTCTTGCCCAACTGTGCATGAGTAGTGTGTATAGCTGTGGTGTCCTACACCGGGGCAAAAAAATAAATAAATAAACCTACCACACACCAGTGACCTCCAGGTCATGATACGTAAGCTGTACTTAGTGCCCTCTCCTTTTGCGGCTAACTTACTTTAACAGGCCGTGTTCAGGCTTTCGCATTAGCTTCACCCTGTTAAAGACACAGGGGGCTGAATTTTTTTCTTTCAAAGGGCATTATGAGGTCGTAAAAGCACTGCTGGGACCATTAGACGAATCTCACTGACATTTGTCACCAAAGCCTCTGTTGTTATTCTAAAATACTTTGGCCAGGGCATGTTATAAAAACAAAATATAATCCCAAGAGACTGCTCTAATGACACCCATCAACCATTTGGGTGATTCTCTTACCCCCTGCATGTTCAAATGGCACCATATGCAAAAAGGGGAGAAGGCTGGGTATATATAGAATGGATGATGCATTCAAGGAAAAGCATTCAAGAAAAATGCATCAAAAGAAAAATACTGGGCCGGTCCAGTTGATCTTAATTTTGGATCCGGATGGCAAGAAGATCAGAGTGATTTTGAAATGTATTCAAAACTGGGCCAGGGGTGACAGGAACTGGGTATTGTTTCAATAAGAACAGTAACTAACGTGGCATTTGCACGTAGATCTGTGGGAAAGACATCAGTAAATAGGACTAGAAATTGTGGTTGAAAGTACATTCATTTTAACGAACAGGATGCTCAGACACTGGTGGAAAATGTAAAGAAAAACAGAGAAGCAACTGTTGCTCAGACAACTGAGAATGTAAACGAAGGATGTGATCAGACAGCGTCAGCAAGAACAGCCTGGTGGTTACAGAGTTGCCGCTGCGATCTGAAGGTTGTAGGTTCGAATCCCAGGACTGCCAGTAGCACCACTTAGGTACTCTTGAGCAAGGTACCATTCCCACACACTGCTCTCCGGGCACTGTGTCGCTGGCTGCTCGCTGCTTCACTTGGTGCATGGGTTAAAAGCACAGAAAGGATTTCACACTGTTCACACTGCCGGCTGTGTCATGTTCATGTGTGACAAAAGTGGCCACTTTAGACTTTTACACATTACATGTGTAAGCCATTATAATGGGGCGGCAATGCATTATATTACAAAGATAAATGACATTACAAAGACAAATGACAGCCTCAGAGTTCAGTTCTAAGAAAACTCAGTCACTAATCTACAGAGAGGCTAAAAAGTCATCTGGTCAGATCGGCCATATTCCCCATAAGTGGGCGAGTGCATGTGCAGCATATACCAAAAAACCAACAGGACAGGCTTGATAACCTGACTCTGATTTGCAATGGTGACGGTTGTACTGGGGGGTACACTTGTTCCCTTAGAAGGAAGGGTCACAGCACATCAAAAGTTATTCTGACTGACCTTATCCTGTGATTAAACATTTCTATCCTGATGGTAGTGATCTCTTTCAGGGCACAAGGCCTCACTAATTAGTTTGATGAGTATGAAAATGGTGGGCGATTTTGAACTGATATTTTAGACAAAAGTTCTATATCACCACTATTGATTTATATGGTTCCATGGACTTGTTGTTCACCCAAGTTCATGAATATAATTTATTTACATTAATCTGCTTGTTTGTTTGTTTTTGTTTGTTTATTTTTTGAAAGTTATATTGTATTCACATAATGCATTAAACAGTACTAGAATTTGTGTTTTGCATGATTAGTCATTAGGTATAGGCTTTGCATAACATATATATTATATTATGATTTTTTTTTCTTTCTGTGAATCTTTGTGAATTAATGTTCCAGAGAGCCAAAACATGGAACTGCACTGTTCCATGAATATATATATATAATTCTATGCTTATTCTAGATAAGTCATTTCTATTCTTTACTGTGTTAAACAATAAAAGATACCAAAAGTTACAATGAGTGCAATTGTCTGTCTAAAACTGAACCAGCCAGCCAGCCAGCTAACACACATGCAGGCACTCCTGCCACCTGATCAAACACACCGCATATACTGCAAACACGCGCATGTGAACAAACTCAAGATAGGTTCCAGAAAAGATCTGCAGAAACTTAAGGTCAGATTTCACCCTGACTGAGAGGGTTTTCCATAAGCTTTAGTTTTAATATGCTCATAAAAGACCTTAAACCCTCTCTTAAGTACCGGATCTAAGCACAACCCAAATAAACAACAAAAAAATCCAACTTCAGGGTGGTACAGGCCTGTGTGAGGTTTTGAAGCATCTCAATTCAAACTGGTTCAGTTTGGTTTTTCCTTTTTTAAAAAAAAATCTTTTTCTTTTAATCATTCAGTTATTAAACTTAGTCACCATATCCTGCATTTATCTTTTTAATAACTTGCCAAATTTTAAGAGGTGCAATTTTAACCCATACTACCCTATTAAGTTCTGATTAGGGAAACAGTAACAGACTCTAACAGGACAGAACTTAGGAACTCAAACAACAGAGGTCTGGTACATTTGATGTGTAAGCTTAAAATGAACATCTGCATGAAAGATAAAAATGCCTCATATAAAATAATCACATTTAAATCACAATGTTCAAAATAACTGGAGTAAATGGCATGTATTGCATTATGTATATACAATAAAACTAAAATTTGATGTGGTAACGACAGTATAAAGACATCAGTCTGAAAAGTGTGAAAAGTTACAGTGAGAAAAACATGTTCTAAAAAGGAGAATCATCTTTAATTACTTTTCCTGTCTCTCTCTCACACACACACACACACACACACACACACACACACACACACACACACACGCGCACACACACCTTACACACACACACACACACACACGCACACACGCATATTTAATGTTATGTTATGAGTAAATAACATAATAGAAGGTTTCTCTGGATATTTCATGATCATGAAATTTTAGCTGAGAATTATAGAAATACAGAAAGGAGTTAATGATCATGTTTTGTTTATTTCATGCCGCTGTTACAGTCACACCCAGAGTGGCCAAATTATGGGCCCAACTGGTTTTACTGGTTAGCACCTGATGTCCTGATATACTGTAGAGGTGTGTGTGGGTACCTTACCCAGACTCGGGTGAATGGGGTGTATGCTGTGTGTGAGCTTGCGCAGGGGTGTACAGGCAGAGCTGACGTGTTTGTCTGAGTTGAGGAAACACACATTCAGCTCTCAGTGAAAAGCACTAAACTGTCTCTGGTCGTCCCTTTAATGAAGCAAGAACGTAAAAGCTCTGTATTCCACCGTCTCGTACAACACAACCATGTGTGTCTTACTTTTGTGCATTTACCAAATGAAAACACACTAAGATCACATTCTGTCTCTGACAGACTAGCTTGTAAAATGTTACAAATGTGAAAAGTTACTTTGACACATTAATTGGGCTTAATTAATAGATATCTGCAATCATTAACACACTCAGGTTTAAAGCTTTATTTTGAGCGGCTGTTATAAGAGGTGAATCATTTCTGTCTCCTGTTTTTCATACCCCCGCACACACCTGCAGGTCATTCTGGACTCAGTGTCCCTCACTCCCACACCCCTCTGGTTCTAGACTGGCTCTTTGTGAGGTTCCATCAGTTTGTAGTGTGTTTTTTTTTCATGCTTGGATGCTAGGGTTGTTTTTTGATTATGAATTTATCTAGTTTGCCCTTCTTGACCTCTGTTTGACTTCTGCCTAGTGATGGCAAAACAGAACTTTGTGAAGCATGAAGTCTGTTTATTTTCCGCACACGGACGGGCTTCGTTTCCCAAACTGTTTTTAAACTGTTGCACGTTCCTGATAGCGGGTGGACAGAAGGAGAAACTGCAGCTATGCATTTACTCTACGCTGGATATATTGTTGCATGCAAAAACTGACTGTTGATTTATTGATTTAGTGATTCATCTTTGTGTTAGAAATGTTTCTGATTAGAAATGCTAGTGTACAGATATTTATAATAACTCATCCAAGAGGGAGTGGCCAGACTGACTTACAGCTGCACTTACACAACACCAGCTGTTTGGACACTCAGTCAAAAACGTAACCAGATTATTCCCGTATTTTTTAATTTTAGCTGCAAATGCCTTGTTGGAATATTTGTTTAAGTAAATAAATATTTAGATGTCCGCAGACACTCCTGTCCTGAGTGAAAAACTGTTGAAAAGCACGTCAGAAAGACCTGTGTTAGATCACACACACACTGTCGGTTCTGGTCCTGTCTCTGCTCGTCCGTTTGAATGACCATATTTATAACCACACGCTTTATACGCGGGTTACTGCCTGGTCTGTCTAAAGCTAATACACTGTCTTTCTCTTCCTGAAGGCCACATCAAGCTCACTGACTTTGGCCTGTGCAAGGAATCCATCCACGATGGCACCGTCACACACACGTTCTGCGGCACCATCGAGTACATGTGAGTGACTCTCAGAGCAGTTATTTCAATTCTAATAATCCTTCACTCACAGCTATTCTCTGCCCCCACCCGTTTTATTTATTTAATCAAAAGCAGACTTTCTGAGGGTGGGCTGAGGGCCTGATGTTCGCTAGTGCCTGGCACCGTGGAGCTCCACTGGCACTCACCAGAGGTCACCTGAACTGGCAGGTCCGCCTCTGCCGCCCTGTGCTTTCACAGATGAGAGCAGGTTCACCCTGAGCACGCGGGACCGACATGAAAGGGTCTGGAGAAGCCGTGGAGAACGTTCCGCTGCCTCTGACACTGGTGGTGATGGTCTGGGGAGGCAAATCCATGGAGAGACCCCTACAGGCTAGACCACGGCACCCTGACTGCCCTGGTATTGGGATGAAATCCTTGGACCCGTCGTCGGACCCTGCGCTGGAGCAGGGGGTCCCGGGTTCCTCCTGGTGCCGACAGTGCCCGGCCTCACGTGGCGAGAGACATTGGCTGGGCCCTTCGCTCACCTGACTGAATCCAGTAGAACATCTCTGTTCCAGTAGAACATCTCTGTTCCAGTAGAACATCTCTGGGACGATATGATATGTTTCGCTCAGGAGCTCGGTGATGCCCTGGTCCAGATCTGGGAGGAGATTCCACAGGACACCATCCATCATCTAACTAGGAGCATTAGATGGTCCAGATGAGATGTTTTATATTAACAAAATCATTTGTTTGGTCATTGATGCCTTAAACTCAATCAGACGGGTTGCACAGCACCAGAAACTGTTACAAACATTTATAACATTTGTGCATTTTTTTTTTTATTTTGTTGTTTTTTAATCATTTTCAGATGATTGTGGATTGCGAGGAGTGTGTGTGTCTGTGTTCTTTACGTTTGTATGACCTTGCGGAGTGAAGTGTTAAAGTATAATAAAATGAATAGTAACTCTGATCTCTTAAGTCTGTGCTGGTTTGATGAGAGCGATGAATGTTGCTGTGTTTGTGACCCAGGGCTCCAGAGATTCTGACCCGGTCGGGACACAACAGGGCGGTGGACTGGTGGAGCCTCGGCGCTCTAATGTACGACATGATGACCGGCTCGGTGAGAGAACCCCCTGTTACTGGTTTTGGTTTACATTCAGTTGATTTTCACACACGAAATATATCTAATTATATATAATACATGTCTGATTCGCTCCGTGGGCTGTTACATTGTGGATCTCAGACTCGCTTCTTTTTTTTGACTCGGGTTCGTCTCTGACTCGGTCTTGCCAAATATTGTAGTTGGTGTAGGAGTTTTTCCGCTGATAACAGTTCTCCGTGGTGACTAATCGTCCCCGAATTACTGTCAGCACGGCGAGTAAAAACACGCTCAGCGAAGAAAACGGAAGCACCTCCCCCGTCCTCCCCCCCAACAAAACAAAAACTGACCTTTATAGATAACGGTGAAAATCATCAGCTTACCACAGAAGATACAAAAATGATAAAAATACATTTTTTTTAGCTTAAAAAAAAAAAAATCGTAATTCGGTCTAGACTTTCCTGGACTCAGACTCGTCTGGGCTGCGGCTCTGTGCCCTAAAAACGCCAGTTTTCTGATTCTGATTAAATGTAAAAAAAAAAAAAAAAGATTTTTCTTATCATACCTCTTTTTTTTTCTCAGCCGCCTTTCACAGCAGAAAACAGGAAAAAGACCATTGATAAAATTCTGAAGTGTAAACTCGTCCTTCCTCCGTACCTCACACCCGACGCCAGAGACATGATCAAAAAGGTAAGAGTCTGAGACTCATTTAATCCTTTTCTCTCTGTTATAATCCCTCCATCATTTGGCTGCTTTTCTTCTCCACAGCTTTTGAAGAAGAACCCGGCACAGAGACTGGGCTCCGGCAAGGCAGACTGTGCAGAGATCCAGGTAAGAACACCTGAATCCCCAACACAGGACACGCCAGGAGCCTGTCCTCGTTCTGTTCTGATTACTGTTCTTGTTTTTAGCATTATTCTTTTATAGCCTAAGTAGGCCCTGCTTCTTGTTGGAGCTTGTGCCGAATTTCGGAACCGCTCCAATGTACTTTTTCCATTTTTTATGTATGTGAGTATCAGGCGTTTTTTCTTTGTTTTGCAGAAGCATCCTTTCTTCCGGCACATCAACTGGGATGACCTGTTTAATAAGCGAGTGGAGCCGCCCTACAGGCCTTCACTGGTACTGCTGATGTCTTTACTCATTAAAATAAGATAAACCTTTATTAGTTCCACAAGTGGGAAATATGTATTGTCACGGCAGAAAGTGGACAGAAGGAAAGAGCAGCAAAAGTGTAAAACAACTGAATAGAATAAAGTAGAATAAAAATACAAATGTGCACTAGACAGTTTAGGAATATAAAAATAGGATAAAAATATGTGCATGTGTATTGTAAAAAAATTATATATATATATATATATATATATATATATATATATATATATCTCCCTCTGGCCTTGTTCATTTTTACTATACACTCGACTCCCTCGTGGCCTCTTTTGGCGA
>JBBIGA010158963.1:0-17663 GCA_037576975.1 Alestes dentex | reverse complement strand
CAGAGGCAGAGATTGCATTGTGTACACAAGTGATGGCAGATAGGGGGAAAAAAAACACAACTAGTCGACTTGTGTGTTAATGCCCTAATATACAGTCTTACTCAACTACATAAATAAAAGTGCTAACCCCCATGGTTGCAAATGAGCTGCAAATACATCTACTGTCGTGAGGAAACATTGGACAAATAGTTCAACATGCTCTTATGCGTCCAAGAGGATACAATAAAACACATAAGAAATTAATGTTAAATATACCGAAAGGTAGATCAAATATTTCTGAAGATCAAGAGCTAACAGGCACAATCTGCAGTGGAGTGACAATGTTTACTAACAGTGCTTTACATGACACGCTCTTTCTGCTAACCTCATGGTACTCTGTGACAAATATGGTAGACATAATCTCCACAAAAGCTAACACTAGCTCTTGACAAATGGAGCATATTTCATGAGGCTTGTTATATGTGCCAGAGATTTTCAAGAGTAGCTTGAATAAAGAAGCTCTCCTATCTTCACCCATGAAGCTTTTAAATGGGATGTGAAAATGCAAGGTAGAGTTCTACAATACCAGTCCATCATTGTACCTTCCCTTATAACAAACAACTTCAGTAATACCGTATGAGACCATAACATTTACAATACTGTATACAATGCTTTGATAATGTTTCAATATTTCCTGTTTGAATATGACTCGTCTTAAAGTCATAAGTTTGGACGCCACTGGTCAAATGATATGTTGACTTTCCTAATGAGAATAAGCAGGGGTGGGACGTTACAGTTTCTACACCCGTATAATGCATAATTTGTCCATTATGGAATTCTACATACATGGCTAAATCACCGATGTGTGCTGTAGCATGTGTTTTAATTTCTACATAGTGCACTATTTGAACAATGTTTATTTTAAAATATATTATTTAAACATTTATGTTAAACTCAGTTTGTTTAAAAAATCAGTTATGCAGAATTTCCATAAAAATGCAATATTTATGTTGGTTACCTGCTAAGGATGTACAGTAAACCCCCGCTTATATGCGGTCCAGCAGTCGCGGCTTCAGTCATTCAGTCATTTTTTCTGAGAACAATACTAATTGTTTGCGGAAACTCCCGCACATTCGCGGAAACTGCAGATATCCTCCAATTTTTTTTTTTTGCTTTTGTGACATCCTCGTCCGCCACACCCCTCGTCCTCGCGCTGGTTGTTTATGTTTGGGCACGGCGCTTAGCAGGGCAATCAGATGCACCTGAACAGAACGAGCCTCCGCTGCTCAGCATCTGATTGCTTTGCTAAGCGCTGTGGCCAAACAAACAAGCCAGCACGAGGGGGCGTGGTGGATGAGGCCTGGACGTCACAGCTTTTTTCGTGGCTATATATACATAATTTTTTGTGCATTTTAGTGCTAAGAAAAATATAATTGACTAATTTTGTAACATAAATATTAACATAAATTCAGCTACATTTCCATATGAAATATAACTATACATTTTTGGTACTGTCCAAAGAAAACGAATAAAGCCATCTTGGGATGGTGAAATACTGCGTACTCAGAGGCAGGAGGTTTGAAATTAGCCAGTCCAAGAACATTATTTATTTCTCCTTGCTGCTGATTGGGCTGCTGCGCTGTGACGCGTCTCGCGTGGAGCTTTCGCGAGTGTTTCTCTGAGGGTTCTTATGTTTTTCGTTTTGTTCTTCTTAAAGGCTTGCATTTTTATTACTGTAAATTAAATGAATATATTACTGCATTTACCCTGCTTATACCAAATAAAACGACAGCACATACCAAAGAAAACGCGCGTGCATGAATTACAGTACAGTCTGTATAGGGGTGACATCAGTATTTTACATTTTAACACTGCGAGAGACAGCAGTTCAGTGTACACTGTACAGTACGGATAGGGGTTTACCTTTACGTTTTTTAAGGGTAATGTATTAAGCTGAAATTAGTTTAAAATGAAATTAAAGTGTTTTGGGAGCATATTTGGGGGCATATATATATATATATATATAGTGTAGGGTTTACACTATAAAAATAGGCATTTTTAGGCATTATTTTTACCATATCACATATTCACGTTTTTTCACTATACGCGGGTGCTCTTGGAACATAACCCCCACGATAAGGGGGGGTTTACTGTATTCCAGTTTTCACTCCAACGAAATATTATTTGATCAGTGGTGTTAACTTTTTCGCATCAGTTTTAAATTGTATTACTGTAGAACTTTTTCATAAGGGTTTTGATGGGATCACCCATCAAAAGCCACCAGTGTCTTTTATGTAAAGTAAACTAGACCTTAGTCTCGGTGGTGTAGGAATGATCTGAGAGAAGATCCAGCTAAACAGACATCATGTAGAATATCAGGTAGAGTTATAGCCATTGGTGGTTGTTTTAGTTTATTAGATCATATTTATTGCTTGTTTACTTTGACTCTGTTGTCTGAAACTGTATCATGTTAACACATCAGTAGTTGTTAATAAATTATATAAATTACAGCGAACATTTTTGCTGAACACAGTTCCTGGACTGTTCCTGCTATAACAGTCAGCCATAGTGAGGTCTCTAGGTGACTGCTGACTGCTTGTCTTCAATTACAGCATGGCCAGCTCAACTCTGCAGTTGCATCTACACTCCACTAGGGGCAGACTGAAGATTTGCTGTCAGGTTAGTGATTGATTCTGCTTTCTGCTTTCTCTCGTCAAAGGCTAATTATCCTCTGGAAGGTGGGTTGATCCCTCACACGGTCACTTCTGTCTTACTATTGGTCACAAAGTAGGGCTGTGTGGGCAGGTAGTGGTGGCTGCGTGCGGTGTGGAGCTCGTTCGTTTGACCCACCAGGCAGGGTTTCTTAGGGCCGTAGCTTTTGCGTCGACCCACAGTCTCCGTGCCATCCCAGCCCTTTAGCATGCCTGGGGTGGCTATGGTGTTGGAACTGTAGGGCATGTGATGTGGCATGTGGGGCTTCGTGCCTTTAGGTTTCTGTCCGTTCTGCTTGGGGCAGGGGATTTTGGTAATGTAAGATGTGGCAGGCTCTACATGCTCCAACCTCATTGTGTGCAGGGGCAGGGTGCCTTTCGCTGCCAGTTCCGTCAAGTGGCGGTGCTGCTTGTTGTAGAAGTCACCGTTGGCTTTTGCCGCTAACAGCAACACAGAGAGAACAAAAATTAATGAGGCAATGGGAAACGAAATTTCACTTATGGTGCAATCTGTTTTACTTGGTCATTCTTTAAGATATCATTTTACTTGAGCAAAATAAGTCTTGTGTATTAATAAACCATCTTTTAATGTCACTTTCATGCTTGCGTGGTTCTCAGTGCATCCAGGCCTTATTGTGTATGGCATTCGCTGTTACTAACAAGTAATGCGAGCCACTCATTAAGAGCCCTAAAGCTAATTAAACAACTTTTAGACTTCTCTTGTGATCAAAAACAAACGAAAACCTACTGTCCGCTGGATTCTTACAGCAGACATGCTCATTGATCTGTGAGTGTGCTCTTCGCGCAAAACAACAGCATGGTCAGCCTTTCAGGGCTAACATAGCCACCACCCCCGAGGGCTCTAATGTTCTCACTGGCATTTGTTTATCAAATGTCTTCTTCTGACCTTTAAACGGCCATGCAGTTTATTCAGTGGCAGGCGCCTGCATCTAGTTGTGCGCTCCCACCCTGGCCCGTCACTATGGTACAATATTGAGATGTTTCACTCATTCGTAAAAGCCCTTAATTAGCCTCATATTAGAGTTGGGGGAGAGTTCAAACTACATCTTTTTTGGTCTTTTCAACACTTCTTCAATTGCCTGCAAAGACTTTTCAATTAACGGGTCCACGCTGATATTCAGCACATTGTTCAGAGCTCAGTTTAACTAAATTAATCTCCTCTTCAATATAGGTCTCTTGCAAGTTGGGGCTGTCAGCCACCGGGGTGTCCTTTCTCTAGGTGATTCATGTTCATGAATGGATTGTTACTCTAAAGCCTGAGGCAGCCTGGGGTGTGATATTCTTAGTCTGGGCTTGATGGTTGCTTGCTTTAGCGTCCTTGAAGATAAACTTTTCCACGCCTGCTGAGTTTGGCGTGTGTTGTGATGATAAATCTTTATTCCTCACCTGTAATGTGGGAGGTGAACGAGACATTGTTTTTGTCAAGAGGATCGCACATAACACTCACTCAGCTTTCACTCTATTCAATTTCACTGTTCTATAACAAACGTTACGCTTGGCCATAATAAGGCCAAATCCTTGATTTGGAGACAAATGGCCCCAGATGGACCTCAAATATCTATTAGGTCCCTGTTCTGGTGGTCTGCACATCGAGTTAATGTCAACTTTGGTCATCATAGCTCTGTATCTGTAACTCTGTGTGGCCCATGCAGTCGATTTACAGTACAGCATATATAGATGTGGCTCCTTAACACTGGAAAATGCTACAGTTGAATGGTGATAGTCTTTTTCTCTGTCATGTTTTCTGTCCTTGGGGATGGATTTTTACTTTATTTACCTAAACTGCCCTTCTCTGCAAGTGAAGCAGCTACCAGGTCTCAGACTAAGAACACCAAGCATAAACTGAAGGGAAGGTAATACATCAATGCGTCTGCTACTCTGTGATGTCTGCTTAGAGGTTTTAGAAGCAAACCAGTTCATATTGCAGTTAAAACATTGCGAGTTTAGGCAGTTAGAAAAGGTGATCAGGAAGCTTTAGCGATAGGCTGGGACATGAGTTGTTAAGAGCCCCTGACCTATGACCCTGACCATTCTTCACAGTTTCCTACAAGCGACTTGAAATCTGTGAAGTTATTAAGATGCTGCATCAAAACAATTATTTTATTTGATTTTAAACAGATTACAAACTATTGTACGTTAATCTATTTGCATACATGGTTCAAAAACATGAAAAGTTTAGAGTTTTTTCTCATTATAGCGATATGTTAGCAGTTTCAGCAGCATGTTATGAGATTTTAATACTGGGCAAATATAATATTAAAAGTTTTCTAGAATTGTGAGAGGATAAGTAAAACCTAGCATGGTTCAGGTGCCCATCTTATTTTCCTTTCAGCCCAGTCATGCTAGAAGTAATTGGCCTGAGATTTGTCCCAGTAAAAGAGAAATAGGCTATTTAATATCTCAAAGGTGAATTTCCTGGTGTCTTTTCCCTTATAGGTTAGCTCCACTTCTCCATGTCCAGGAGAAATTCAATAGTGTGACCTTAGAGATGTATTCAGGGGAAGATAACTATTGATTGGTGGAATTGTGGCTTATCAGTCTGCTGATTCTGTTCCTCTGGGAATTTTCAGGGGTAAGGCAATTTAATAAAACAGAAATAACAGTGACTCCAGGGTGTCTGTATTTCTTTTCTCAATGATCAGCGTTTCACTCATGATGAGCGGAAATTAGGCCACAGGACTGGCCTCACAAGCAGAGCGCCAGGAGGAAACACACACCTGTGATGGAAGGACTGAATGCATTTTGTGCTTGAATGATGCTCTTTCCCATTGGGCTTAGGCTGGCTGGTGAATGAGATGTTGCAGCAGAGGAGGGGGCCCGAAAACAGGACTACTACGCACAACCCGCTCTCACGAGTTTTCGTGTAGCCATCATGAAATTTAATAGAATCAAAATACATGCTGCGATCATGATTTAGGGCTTTTTTTCGTGCTATGACAACGCTTCAGTTTTTCGTGCTAGGACAACGCTTCAGTTTTTCGTGCTAGGACAACGCTTCACTACAATATGTATTTTAATGCACAGTGCGTAACACCGCCAGTATCTGCGCTAACTGCTGACTGTTAGGGTTGGTATAACGTTACGACATGGTATAACGAACACAGGCAGGTTTCCGTCTAAAAATGTGTGAAATGTGTGCTCTTACCCACAGCCTTGAGAGAGGCATATTTGTTGAGTTCTTTGCCAGGCTGCTGCTGCTCATACACATGGGCCAGCTGGCTGAGGGCAGGGTAAGGGTGTGGCTGATTCATATTGTGCATCTGGGTCCCCTCTGAGGTCAAGACAAAAAAAGACAAGGTTAGAGGTTTGCTGCGTGTCTATATATATAACCAGAGGTTTAAGTCTCTAAACTCACAAATATTCAACTGACCAAGCTCCACCCACAAACATACTTTCTCAGCTATTGTCAGGGAAGTTGAGTTACACATAATGTGGGGAAAAATTCCTAGTCAGCCTCATGAGAAATTTTAGCACATGTGTGGACAGAAAACTGCATAATTCAATAGTTAAGAACAAAGTCAGGGTTGCTTTTCCACCCTTGAAGCTGTTGCTAAAAAAGGATTCATTTATGGGTTGACCATGAGTATGTAAATTTTACTTTACAAATCTTTGCTTTAAAATTTATGCAGTGACCATGAGTATATCAATTTTACTTTACCTTACAAATTATTGCAAACAGATGGCAGGAAAAAGCAAGGCTAAAGGCAATTCCTTTTGTCTTATTTTTTTGCTGGTTATCAGCATTTGCCTCGTTTCTCTCAGAAGCATCATCTTTTTTTCCTTTAGTATCTGTTAAATATCAGTCCAGTTTTACCCTCTAAGGCTCTGACAGCAGTGAATAAACAGGTTGCTAACGGAATTGCAGTCATTTTTGTTCCGCCGTGAAAATGACTTGGATGTTAAACATTAGTTCTGTATGGCTTTCCCCAAGGTCTCTTGCGCCCCACCTGTCATGACTCTGTGTGCCACACATTGAGAATCACTGCTTAAAATGAACAAATCACTCAGCTGAATGGACTCTGGTGAGGCCCTAAACAAGGAAGTGATGTCATTGGTAGTAAAGGCCCGCCTTGATGAGCAGTCTGACAGTTGGGAATTGAGTTTTTCTCCCCAACATGCAATGTAATTGCCAGAGGCGCTACTGCATTTGAATAAAGAGGCAAAAAAAACAAAAACATGGCAATACGAAATGCAATTCAGTGAATCGTTATTCTATTTTTTATATAAAATATTTTCTAATGAATTAAGGATAGCATCAGCATTTTGCACATTGAATTGCCAATTGCAAAATGTTTTTTTGTTGCAATTTTTGTGCTTATACCTTTGCATACAATAGTGAAACAGAGACAAAAGTGGGAAAAAGAGTGATATTCACATGAAGGCGGATTCATTCATTCGCCTCTTGCCTCGCTCTGCTTGGTGGAGATGGATTGTCAGTGGTGAATGACGATCAAAGTGGTGTAACCTGCCTGGCATACATGTCAGCGAGCAGCTCCTGTTGTGACTAATTAATCACTTAGTCTTGCTGCAGGGTTGCTGACACACGACGGTGAGTCACACACACACATTCTAGTCAACATGCTGAATCCTCCTCAAGACAGTTAGCTGAAGCAGCCCTGTTGTACAGTAAACAAAGCCAGCGAGCCTTTACTGATTGTTTAGGAAGTCATCATCATAGATCGGTGGCCGCTCCTGTCTCTTTTCTGACCACTTTAATTCAACAAGTCTTATCACAGTTTCATTCATCACAGAAGCAATTTATCCTACATTTTAAAGAGACAGATGATGGGTATATTAAAAATTGTTTTCAAGAAAGGCAGATTTGCCTCCTTTATAATTAGACTCCTTCGTGTTACCTTTTCTCTTGACAGTGTAATCCTCATCATTAAATACTGACAAAAAGTGCTACGTCCGTGTTCTTTATCCTCTCCACTCAGGGGTTGGGTCGTTCTTGTGCACACAGACTAGACGCCACAGTAATCAGTGGGGATAAAAAGAGCCTGGGGATATTAATAATTTCTCAGTTGTACCTCACTGGAACAATAAGAGAAATTCTGATGAAAGAATTTTCCATAAATACCATACTTGTTTTGGCTATGCTGAGTGTGAGTGGTGTCAGAAACTGGGATGTTTTTTACTTTGTATCGGAACAGCAGACAGTATTCATAAGTGTGAAATTTGTGCTTTCAGGGGTTTTATTAGAAAAATGATCATCAAGTAGCACCACATGAACCGTCTTCAATATGAACACAAACTGGCCAAATTCTGATGTCAGCATTTGAGGCAGATTTCAGCCACAACTCTGGCAGATGCTCTCTTTTGAAAATAACAGAAGACTGTGGAAACAGGAATGCACTTTAAACCCACAAAAAATAATAGTATATAATGAAAGTATAATAGTATATAATGAAATTATACTGACATTTTCTGTAGTTCTTACATAACTGTGATTTTAGTGTCTTGAAAATTAGTTAGTCAACATTGTCTGGGAGCAAGACAACAAACATTTGAAAATTTGATAATTTAGAGGTGATTTCCAAAAGTTTCACAATTGAAAGCAGTGTAAGAAGAGGAGGATGATTTAAACTTGATGTAAAGTCCATAAAAAATAAGAAAGAAATGTATTCATCCCAAAAATGAAAATGTATGCAAACAATAGTGCAAAACAATGACAAGAACATCAGTCCAATATAATGGGAGGTGGGTTTCTGTGATTCTGTGCGCAGGGTGGTGTGTGGACAGCCATACCTACATGGAACAATTGCTCTGGGGGATGCTGGGGGCAATGTCTTACAGTTGGTTGGCCCAAAGGATGGAATCCCGGGCCTGATTCCAGAGCCGGCGGCATCTGCGGACCAACTGTTGGGCTGATGGTACATAAACCTCCGGTTTTTGGTGTTCAAACATCGGATGTTGGAGGGACTGAGCCACGTGGTGGTGGATGATTGGAGGTTATGCGAGACCTCAGCCCGTATGAGGTAGGAGGCCCAGGAGCACTGACGATCTGCTACAAAGCTTGGTCTGCTCCTTCTGACCATAGGTCTTAGGATGGAACCCTGAGGAGAGACTGCATGTGGTATTGATCAGACGGCAGAAGTCCTTGCAAACTGAATTAAGGCCCTCTGACCCAAACGATGTCCCTGGGGAACCCATGCAAGCTGATTACATGCTTCAAAATAAATTTGCTGATAGTTTTGGCCGAGGGTAGTCTGGAAAGAGCCGCCTGGTGGACAGCCTTAGAGAAACGGTTGACGATGGTGAGGAGGGTGGTTTTCGCTTCTGACACTAGAGGTCCAGTGCAATGTGCGACCAGGGCTGTCGAGGAACTGGGAGTGGTTGCAGTTCTCCGGGTGAGTGTTGATTGGTGGTTTTCGTCTGGGCGTTGTCCATGTGAGGTGTCTACCAGAGCAGGCTTTAAGGTCTGTGCCTGGTGGATCTGATCTTCCAGCTCCTATCACATAAGTAAAATGATGAGGTGGTGAGGGAGAACAGGTGCGGGGTCCCGCCACAGGCCGTCAGCCTCACACTGGTGCAACAGGACATCAGCCTTGGGCGATATGAGAGTTAGAAGTTAAACTATTCAAAAAACAGTGCCCACTCTGCCTGTCTGGGGTTCAGCTGCTTACTGTTCTGGATGGAAAGGAGGTTCTGGTGATCCGTCTAGACCATAGATGGATCACCACTGCCCTGGAGCCAGTGACACCACTCTTCCAGAGCCCCCTTGATGGCTAACAGCTCATGGTCCCCTATACAACAAAGGGCTTGATGGAATCTGGATGGGAAAGGGTGGGAGCTGTGGTAAACAGATGGCAGAGGCGATGAAATACTTGTGTAGCTTCCAGGGTGAGGATGAAGTGCTTCTTGGAGGGTTTGGTGAGGCCGGTAAGAGGTGCCGCAAGGACAGCAGGACTATTGCACAGGCCGGAATGCATCACCAAGGCCTCATAATGGCCAACTGGGATGATAAAAGCTGCCTTACACTTGTCGCCCTCCCTTATGTGAATGAGATATTAAGCACTCCTTAGATCCAACTTGCAGTGGGAGAATAAGATGGTCTAATGGTTCCATGGTGAAGACCCTGAGCCACATACTCCTCCACAGCTCTTTGCTCCCACGTGGATAGAGAGAATAATCAGTCGTGGGGTGGTACTGTGTTAAGAGGTCTATGGCCAGTTCGCAGGGCCGATGAGGAGGAAGCTGTGTGGCTCGTCGTTTACTGAAGACCTCTGCCAGGTCACGGTATGGGACGGAAATGGCCTCCAGGTTGACGTCGGGGGCCTCAGACTCCCCGGAGCACAGCTCAGCCACCGCCCGGAGACAGAGCTCAAGACAAGTTGGGCCCCACAGTGGTCTCAACTGCCTTAGGATCATCAACATGCTCCTCCCATGTAGTTCTGGGCTGATCCCTCATGATCGTCCTCACCCCATTAGGCAAGATACTGCATGGATCTCCAAACTGAGGGCAGTAGATGGTCATTTTATATTTCTTCCATGCTCAAACAAATTTTTAATAACTTAAAATCATTTGGGTGTCAACTTCCCAACCCATTTCAGTCCAGCATTCTACACATGGATGTCTCTGATGGATAGCAGAGTGTGAACCAGTGATGCAATGTCACTTATCTCAATTTTAGAGATATAGCAGACTTTTTCTGAGATGCTTGGCTGGCACATACTCATGACGCTATCCGGTCTTTTAGAGTAAACAAGGCTAAAAAGTTGAACATATAGTCTGTGATCTACTACAGACCTGTGGAGCTCTCCACCACAGAACAATGCCAAACCATCTACCCTCTACTGAAACAACCAATAAGAGTGATGGTTATTAGTGGATTCTATTAATATCTAGAAAATGGTTGCTCTTCACAGGGGAGGCCAAAGACACCGTACAGTCTCAATTAAGACATTATTTGTTTAATACGTTTCACAGGGAATTAGATAAGAAAAAGCAAAAAATATATTATATTTATTAGGCAGCTGCCTAATTTGCTATATAAATAGATCTAGTTATGTCATTAAATTCCTGCCATCATTTAAGCATAAAAGACTGTTCATTTTCAATCTTAAAGTAAACCCCAGAACCGCCTAGCATGAAAGTGGCTCTCCCATATCTTATAACTGCTATTGATGTTCTGCATGTGACGTCACTTTTTTCCCGCGCCTATAAGGACGTCCATGTTGGACGGCGGAAGTGAGTTATAGGCGCGATTGGACAGAAAGTGTTTTAGTAGTTTAAAAGAGATAACAGGGATCCACAGACATAATAAAAAGGTTATTTTGTGCTATGCGGTGGGCTGTTCCTATTATTAACACATTTTGTCATGCATGTAATATTATGTATGTACTTAACCCTCTAAGCGCCAAAGTCACAGAATTGCGACAAGATGTCATCATGAATAAAAAAGACTGTAGTTACAAATATCATGTAATATAGCATTTGTATTCTCTATCACTAGTTAGCAGACATGTAGTACTTAGATTTAAGACCCAAATTATGTCATCTTCCTGTTCAAAGTTTCAGTAAATAGCAGTGGAAACGAGCCTTGTGTCATTGGTGCTGAGGCAGTCAAAGGACATTACGAGCGGCATAGCTCCGCGGGGCAAGCACCAATCCCTGTCAAACTTCACAGTTGGACAGGGCTCGGTGAGACATTTCCAATGACCCCTCATTTGCCATAATACCCCCCGGGGTTATTAGCCAAAAACTGTTCACCTTGCCTGGGTGTCCCATTACTTTTGTCACCCACGGACCTTCCGAGCAGCAAAGCTCCGCGGTGCAAGCACCCAGACACTTCAAACTGCACTTCAAACTTTAAAATGCCCATCATTTTTCTAATTTACAGAAAGTCTCCATCTTTAACCCCTTTTAAGCCACAAGCTTTTGAAATATTGATGTCAAAATCCAGTATTAAAAAAATACTGGCCTTTAAACTGGCGCTTTAAACTGGTGCTTAAAGGGTTGATACGTGAAATTAGTTCAACTGAATTCAAATGTGATATCTCCGGTAAATAGACAGACAAATCGTGTGGAGTAAAGTCGGGCACAGGTCGGTTTTTAATTCTGCTATAGAAAGCTTTTCAAAGTATCGATGTTTGTGGACTCCATTCAGGTAGCCAACTTCCACTGATAACAGCACTGACATATTTAAACAGCTCTCAGCAAATGAAAAAGTATATATTATTTGCAACTAGTCCGTTTCTGTCTATCTCTCTATTTCAAACCCTCACTTCTGCTGTCCAGTATGGTGTGGTCATCAGAACATCAATATGAGACAAAAGTGGTTAATAGATATTAGGTACTTTTGGATGAGGACAAAGCTGAGGCTGTGTCCTTTATAAACATGTTGGGGAGTCCATGTCTAGAGTGACAAGTCTACACTGACGACAGCAACACTTACCAGTTCACTTGCTCGGAAAAACTGACAAAAGTAGCAGTTCAGTGCTTGGTTCTGTTCAATTGTGAGGCTTATCTCGCCGTTTGTTTTGCTTTTGTGTTTTTGGAGCTGACTCATTTCTACTAGAATGATTTCCTCCCAAGTCTCCCATTGCAAATTCCTTCTATGCCATCTTATTGTCATGTTATCCTTCTCGTCATGGCAACACATCTGTTTGTGTTCCATTTGTGATGCATGAAGCTGCTTGCATGCTGTCCAACCACCCACATCCCAAGTGAACAGTGCTTGTAATCGATGGAGCTGCGATGCTTCTTCGTGTGTCTAGAAATAACGTGTTTCTATCAGACAGTGGAACGGGAAAACCATGAGCTCTATTAGCATGACTAAGCAATTTCTCTCAGTTAAACAGAATTTTAACTATTTTGTCTGAGTTAAACAGATTTTCTTTTTTTTTTTTTTTTTGGGGGGGGGGTAATTGGCAACCATAGGAGGTTGACATGCATTCAATACACTATTGTCTATCAGAGCGTAATAGAAGGAGAGACCTCAAGCTACTTTGCAGTCTTATGTGACTAGCATTCGAGATATGGCCCATGTCAGGCAGGCTTTTCTCTAAGGGAGGGAAAGGCATATCAGCACTTATGATAAAAAAAAGCTCTAAGCGGAAAAGGCCAGTTCCCTGCACGGGTGGACCTCCTACTGCTTCCTCACAGGTTGCTCGAGCCGAGCTTTTCATACCACAAGTTCTATAAAAGTTTCACCATTGATTTTGGAGGGACACTGTACCACAACTAGTTATTTGATACACACACCTTCACTCATTGGCCAAATAGGCTTACACTGTACTGATTGTGGCTCATCTGTTGTTGGCACTCTAGGTCCAAAGATTATCAGATATTTCACCATTCCCAACACAGCAGTGACATCATCATGATATAGCATGTTTGGGTGTTTGAATACTTTTCAGTGATTCAGTGTTTTCAGAACTCTGAGTCATGATTTTCTATGTGTGTAAATAAACAGTTCCAAGACTGAAATGAACTATTTGTGGTTAATTTTGTGCTTTGCAACTCAAGGGCTCATTGCTTTGATAAAATAGTAAAAAACATCTACAATTGAGTGCAAAACTTCATATTCCTCTGCTCATGTCATTTGATTTCAGCAGAAAATTTATTAGTTTATTTTTAGTTTATTTTTCAAACAAACAAACATTTCAAGCATATTTCAAACATTTTTACTTTCATCATAATTACACAACACAGTTCATTTTTCTGTTTGAAAAAAGGAGTAGGCATAAGTGAAAACTTATTTGGCCCTACCCCTATCATATGTGTCACTTACTTAAAATAAAACAACAAAACAAAAACAAAACAGAACAAACCATACACAATAATTTCTTTCAACTGGATAAAAGACAGAATAAGCAAAATGAACACTTTCCAAATAAATAAACTATACAAAATGGTACACCTATTTTCTACTTCAATTACCGCCCTGGGTTAAACCAGATTCTTAATTTTTATATCTAATTTTAAGCTGGTTTATGTTTTTACTTTCTTTCATTTCATCTGTTATTCCATAATTTAACCCCAACTACTGAGATACACATACTTTTTACAGTTGTACTAACACTATGCATTTTTAAATTCAATCTTCCTCTTAAGTAATACCCCCCTTCTCTCACTGTGAACAATCTCTGCATTTTATTTGGAAGTAAGTTATTTCTTGCTATATATATTATTTGTGCTGTTTTAAATTGAACTAAGTCTGGGAATTTTATATCTCACGTTTTTATAAAAAATTCATTTGTGTGGTCCTTGTATCCTGCATTGTTAATCAATCTAATGGCCCTTTTCTGCATTCTATTTATTATTTATATATTACTTTTGTATGTGTTTCCCCAGACCTCTACACAATAACTCAGATATGGTAGTAGTAATACATAATATAATGTATAAAGTGCTTTCTGGTTTAAGATGTGCTTTATTTTCCCCAGGACGGCAATGCCCCATGCCAACTTACCCCGACATGTTTAATGTGTGGTTTCCAACAGATTTTATTGTCTAGGATCACACCAAGAATTTTTATTTCATTTACTCTTTCTATATATACGTTATCAATACATAGTTCTACTTCTATACATCTCTTATGTTTTCCAAATAACAAATTTTGTTTTATCTAAATTTAATGACAATTTATTCATATCAAACCACTTCTTTAATATATTTATTTCCTTTGTGATCACCTCCAAAACCTGTTGCAATTCCACACATGAACAAAAAAATTATCTTCTGCAAATAATACAAATTTTAGCATCTGTGATACTCTACAAATGTCATTTATATACACAATAAACATTTTTGTCCCTAATACAGATCCTTGAGGTACCCCGCATGCAATTTTAATCAATCTAGATTTATACAGGTTGATTTGTATAAATTGTTGCCTGTTCATTATACAGCTTTTTATCCAGTCCTAAACTATACCCCTGAAACCATACTTCTCCATTTTTCTTATTAATATGTCATGATTGACAGTGTCAAATGCTTTATTTTGATCTAAAAATAACCCAATTGCATACCTCTTATTATCAGTACATTGTTCTTTCTTCTATTAAATCAATCAATGCCAAGGCTGTTGACCTATTATTTCTAAATCCATACTGGCTTTCTGTCAGCAACTCATGTTTGTCAACAAAACTATCAAGTCGTTTTATAAAGAGTTTTTTTAATATTTTAGAAAACTGGGAAAGTATTGACATTTGCCTATAATTTGTAAAGTGATTCTTATCTCCTGTTTTGTAAATGGGAATAACTCTTGCTACTTTCATCTTTTGTGGAAATACCCCATTCTGAAAAGACAAGTTAAATATATGCATTAATGGTTGTACAATGCCATCAATAACACTCTTTAGTGTTGTCATATAAATATCATTCCAGTCAGTACTAGTTTTATTCTTAAATCCACTAACAATATCATAGATTTCATTCTCATCCACTGCTCTTAAAAACTCATCCACTGCTCTTAACTGAGCTATGATTTCTCTCAACATAATCTATAGCATCTGTATCCATCCTATCAACCTTTATTTCCTCTGCCAGTTTTGGTCCTATATTTATGAAAAATTCATTGAATCCATTTACTACTTCCTTCATATCTGTAATATTGTTTTTATTTTCTATAAAATACAGAGGATAATTATTGTTCCTCGTCCCATTTCTGATTATACTGTTTAATACATTCCACATACCTTTTGTGTTATTTTTATTATCTTTTATTATCTTATTAATAAAATATTCTCTTTTACAATTTCTCATTATATTAGTTTATTTTTATAATTTTTATATTTATTTTCTGCTTCTGTGGTTCTATTTTTTTTTTTATAAATTCCCGATACAGTGTTGTTTTTTGCCATTTTGTAATAATTGTCATCCACAGCCTTCCTGTGTAATTGTGTTTCCTATTATTTTTAACCATTTTGAATATCCTTAAGTATCCTTAAATATCCTTAAGAATGCTCTATTAACTTCATTTAGTTCATATATGATAGTCCAGTCTTACTTTAGTAGTTCATCTTTAAGATTGTTTAACCTCTTCTCTGTTCTTTTATACATAAAATTATTTTCATCTCCGATATTTTTATAGTGACAGTTATAAGATGCAAAAACTGGTAGATGGTCACTTATATCATTGATTAATAGTCCACATTTTGTATTGTCTTCCATTATATTTGTAAATATATTATCTGTTAAAGTTTACAATGTGATGTTATTCTAGTTGGTCTTGTTATCAGGGGAAATAAACGCATTCTATGCATGGTATCAAATTAATCTGTACTTTTATTATTATTTGGATTCAGCAAAAGTCCCCACACATAAACACCCCCTTCTGGCTCAAATTAGTAAATAACTCCTCCATACGATTATTAAAAGTTTCGATCTTAGAACCAGGTGATCTGTATATACAACTAACAAATATGTTTTTCTTTCTTTCCATACTAATTTCAACCATTATGCATTCCATCACTCCATCAATAATAGTCGTCATCCTTTCCACTCTTTTGTATATTAGATTTTTATCAATACTAAGTGCCACCCCACCTCCTTTTTTGTTCTTCTTGTCTAAATGAAGGAATTCACATCCATATAACTCAAAATCATCTTCTTTTTCAGGGTTTATCCAGGTCTCTGATATGGCAATCACATTGAATGGTCATTTAAACTGTCTTATATATTCCTTGATGGATTGATAGGTGGCATATAGACTTCTACTTTATCTTCGTGTTAAATTGTTCATCTGTATAATAAGTGCATTCATTTATCGTATTGTTGAAGAAATTATAATCAGGGTCTATTTTATTATCATACTCCAATATCCTATTATCAGTATCTGGGTGTTGTAATATGAAAGTTGTCAGTCATCTGAGTTGGTTGTAGTATTTAGACCGTTTTACATCATCACACATCTTTTTGAAAACATCATTCATCAGTTTAGCCATCTGTCTCAACATTGTTCCTCTTGGATTCTTATCTTGTGGGTCAAGATATTTATTCCAGTCATTATGTTTAGTCAATCGCCCAACATTGGCGAATCAGGCTTATACCATTTCTTTGTGATAGCTTTTTTACAGGCTGCTAACAAGATTTAATATAAATATATATCTTCCTCTGACATGATATGCCCTGTTATGTTGCCTAGATAAAGCACTGTACATGACCTAGGTATGTTATAACCCAGAATTCTAACAATAATTGCATGAATATTTATCAAAACTGTACAATTCCAGGACAGAGCTAAAAGACATGAGAATGATTTACATTTACTGCTCCAAATTATCTCAAACATGGCTGTGTTATAGACAAAATTTTGTTCCTAATTTTTGGGGTGACAAAGAATCTTATTAGATTTTTCCAATAGTGTTCTCTCCAAATATGCAATGAGGCAGTAGATTCTTGAAATCTCCAAATCTGTGACCATTCATCTTCCGAAATATTCAGACCTAGTTCTTTTTTCCATTTATGTTTCACATATATTGTGGTATATCCTTTCCTCTTGTCATGTTTTCCCTCATCTCCCTAATGAAGGCAGGCGCTTTGGCAGACTTACAATGCAAAACTTTTACTTTTATTTTCAAAGCAGAGAAACGAAAACTGACACAAGCGCCAGACTCAGGACTTCAGCTTCTAACTATAAACGAAAGGAGACAGGAGAAACCCAAAACTATAAAGATGGTTGACCAACAACACAGGTCAGTCACTCACAAACTAAATGCTAAATACAAAACCCCACAAACCAATAACCAAACACAACCACTAATCCTAAATCAAAGACAATTATAACTAAAGAACAAAACCCACCACCACTTCATGATAAAAGTACCCAAAACAAAACCCAAAACCAGTCCCCATACATGACACCCCTCCATTAGCTGTTAGTATAATGTAGATATTACTCTATATTTTTTGAGTTATAAATTCCTATTATAATGCAACCATAAGAGGTCACAAGCCAGTGATTCCTTGTGCCGGTCCCAAGTCCGGATAAATGCAGAGGGTTG